>JAASAO010001881.1:0-34563 GCA_017311375.1 Mytilus coruscus | reverse complement strand
CTACAATACGTATTTTCGTGGCTTCCGTTATCTTGTCCTGGTTGCTGAGATATTTTTCACTTTTAGGTTTAGATCTTCGCCTACAATTAACAAAAAAATATAGCTTTTTGCCTTTAATGCAAAAGTTTGTGAAATTCTCAAATTTTTAAACTTCTAAAAATAGTTATACCTTGCATGCCTTGTGAGATGTTCTATAATATTTATTATTCATTTGAAGATTTTGTGTTATTTTTCATTCACTACGATATATTAAATTTGTCCCTATACATGCTATACAATGATTTCTTGAATAAAACCGTCTGCCGTTTCGAGAATATGAACCGTTTAACTTATGCTGAGATATTGTCTTCATCCTATTATTTTGATTTGGTAAGGTTTTAAGTTCCCAGTCGTAAGTGGTCTGTGTCGTTTTGTATTTTTTGCTTGTCCTTTTGACGTCATTCGATTTGCTTTTTTGTAGTTTCTATTTTTCGACTTTTATTATTAAAGTCACCCTTCTGTAATAAAGAAAGTCAAAATAACTCTCCATTCCTGAAAATAATATTGCGGAGGACAGTCATTTCCGTGGAATTGACTGTTATTTGGACATGTTAAAATAAAAATACACCTTGCATATTGAAAACGAGTCTTAAGAGTCTAAAATTTCGATAATTTTATTTAGTTTTGTAATGGCTTTTCTTTCATTTTCCTCGTGTTGTACCCACTAATCTGCGGGCAGTATTTTACGATCAAGCTCACTTTGTACCCACAAATTAGGATTTTGATGACCGGTAGTATATACACTATAGAATAAAGTTCATCCATAATTATTTTAAAAGTCATATAACAAGCACGTCTTTCTTGTAGTGGGAATGAAAGGATATTTATTTGTGTTTTTAAGTGGTGTTTTTTGGACAAAAAACTAACATGTGTGTATATTTTTGGTGGATGTGTTTTTGTTTGTTTGATAAATACTGGATGTAGAACAATATAAGAAGAACTATCTGGTATACGTAGGGTAATTTCCCATGTACATGTATGTAACACTGGGTTCTATATAATTTAACTAGTAAGGTCGTGATCGATTATTAATGATTTCGGAAATAAGATGTCATTCTATATTTCTAATCATTTCATCAGATCAAATAACATAAACAAGACAAACATGGTTGATGCATATCATCACATGGATTTGGCTTTGCTGGTTTCAAAGAATCATACTTTTATCTAATGTACTACGAATCAATAGAGGAAAGAATTCGAATAATAATAAAAAAGAAAAGAAAAAAATCCATTGAATAATTTTCCCTTTTCATGAAATGACGGTACAATTTTTTAGACTTTCAACAAAGATTATTGATTTTCCCTTGATCCAAATTGAACACTTATATTGTTTCATGTCACAAAATTGTACTCAAATAATTGTACAAGCCAAATGTTTTGTAGATGAGTCCTGATCCTGATCATGATACTGTCTAAAATGACATTCCGTGCAAACTTAGTTTTTTTCACTATTCTCCATCCTCCTATCGGAGCATTAAAGTTTATAAAAATCCGCATTACTAGAAAATTTCATGGTTCCGTCTTTAATTGCTTTAAATTTAATGAAAAGTTACTTTTAATCTTATTAAAACATTTCAACATTAACGTCTTCATGTATATAGCCCATATAACTGTAATATTTACTTCTGAACATAAAAAAAAAATCAGTCAATGAAATCGACTATGTTATACGTTTCTGTCGAAAATAAAACATAAACCCCGACAAAAATATAACAGTTGCCTTGTTTTGATTTCCTTCACCCTCCAAAACGTCTGTCCATCCGTGCCGTATAATATTTATAAAATCGTAAACACTTAGCAACACTAAAAGATCTTAACAATACTTATGTCCACCACCGAATGTTCACTACTTTCTAATGTTTTTTAAATGCAACAAACGTTTTGTCTGTACGTAATCTAAATACAGCACTACCGTCATTTCGAAGAGATGATATTTTAAAAGGTTCAATTTGAACAAATCTTTAAGTGATGTTTTTTTTTTTTTTCGTTAGTTTTCATTATTGAATAATTTCAATGTGCTGTAAAAGTTAAATCACAAAATACTTAACTCCGAGGAAAATTCAAAACGGAAAGTCCCTAATCAAATGGCAAAATCAAAAGCACAAACACATCAAACGAATGTACAACAACTGTCATATTCCTGACTGGGTACAGGCATTTTCTTATGTAGAAAATGGTGGATTATGCTCAACCTTCTAAAAATTAAATTGTGTTACAGTTAATATTTTTTTGATGACCAGAAAAGGAATGGTACGAATTAGATAGTGCTCGTTTTTACCCACTTGGATATAATCTGTGACAGAAATTCAGCCGTGTTTACCCGCTTAGATATAAGCAGTGACAGAAATGCAGCCAGGAAATGCATTGGAATATAAAAAAAAATTAAAACTGTCTTGATTAAAATTATAAAGAATCTTGAGTGTACTGTGAACAGTTGATTGCGGATATTGTTGTTGAATTTTAATGAATCCGATGATATATTTTATACGATAGAATTACGACTTGCAAGTAAAAACAGTATTTTAATAATGAGAAATTTGGTGACATTGTATTACTACGTTGCCATTACTCCCATCCGGACTATCATACCGTTAAATCCAGTATCAACCGTTTTAGTAAGTGTTCACCTTCATTCAATTTCGCAATACGTCATTTAGAAATATTTCCATGGGCTAACACTTTTTAAGAAAGTGTCCATCACAGTATCCAATGGGCGAGACGTCAGGATGTATAAAGATGAACCATAGAGCGTTTGAACAAAAAGTGTTGTCAAAGGTGAATTTTAATTGATAAACGGTTTTCTTATACAATTGGTAACTACTTGACACTTCATGATGAAATATTAACAGCTGAATTCTTGACCTGCTGCGTTTCTTTTGAAAAATAATTTCATATACTTGCACGTGTTTAATTAAACATAATAGATGATTGACCAATTTTCAAACGATTGCCATCAATCAATTTAATAGAAAGTAAAGTTTTTGTTCCACATATCACTTGACACATCTTAAGGTAATATATAATCAAGCGATACATAATTAATGTTTGCTTACATCAACGCACATGATGTAAGGCCAAAATCTTAAATATTTTGAAGGTAAACTTACCTGTATATAATAATTATTATTGCCACTAAAATTATGATAACAATTGTAGCCGCTATGCCTCCTCCTACTGCTGCACCTGAATTGTTTCCGTTGGACATAACACCTGCAGCTACTGAAAACATCAGAAGTTCTTATCTTGGATGATAAAAGGATTATAACTTCTTCTTTGTACATTTTAGGCAGATTTTTACAAATGTTTTAGCGTTATCAAGCAGAATCATTTATTGACAGATTTTGTAACCAGACATGTGTTACCTCTAATATATCAAGGCAATTATATTATATTATCAGAACAATAAGTAGCGTACGTGTTTTATGGGATTTTTTTTCTTTCCCATTATAACTCTGATTATGATAAATACATGAATTGTTTTCTTACCCTATAGCTATTATTATATACATGCATGAATTGTGCATGTTTTCTTTTATCGTTACATCTAGTATCATTGTAGTTGTTATTATTGGATATTTGTTTAAAATAACTGTACAGGATACACTTCCGTACATTCATCTTGTCATGTATCAATTGGTACATGGTATTCAAATAGGATCTTATTATTATGATCTTTTATTCCTGTTTTTACTTCTTCTGACTGACAAGCCATACAAGGGACAAATCACTTTATATATATATTTAAAACTTGCTGCAAATGTTCAGACATCAAATGCTTAATAAAGCAGATGTGTCCATCGTAGTCGGACTGTCCGAACCCGCTGTGTAACTATGTTATACATTCACAAGTTGTGAGTAGGTTGCATCAGGCCGATAATAGCAAAAAAACTCAAAACTTAAGCAGACATTTTCAAATTAAAACATTGGTATAATAAAGTCAGTTACACATCATGATGATTACCTAGTATGAAAGCTCCTTAAAATCACAAATAGTCATTGTGATACAATATTCCAAAGAATAGTCAAAACTTCAATGACTCACGTAAAAATAGTCATATTAAAATCTCGGCAAGGTATGGTCCACTACACACAAAAACAATCTTATTTAGTATGAAACTTTTCTGACAAACTGTCTGAAAGAAGGTGCAGAAAAGTAATCTAGAAAGTATCACAGCTTATGGCCAAACGGTATCTTTGTATTCATGTGCATTGAAAAGTCGGACTAACGGACGAAGACTATTGGCATATCCCTAGCGGGGCTGGATCGGGGACAATAGTAATGATATTTTTTCTTAATATATCAAGAAAATTTATTTTCACGGACAAATTCATCGGTAAAATATTCGTGTTTATAACGCAGGGTACTATAATTACTCATTAAAGTTCTCAATTGTATAGTTGATAAGAAATAATATAGTGTATCAAATTATTACATAAAACAACTACACGAGTATGGAAACCCATTAGCAAAGTAGCATCTATTTTATTGTTGTTCATAACGAGACGAAATCTTCAACATGAAGCAAACACTCTCAACTCACTGCAACTTTAAGACGGTCACTATCACCGGCGAGAGCGCCGCAAATACTCTCAACTCACTGCAACTTTAAGACAGTCGCTATCACCGGTGAGAGCGCAAACATTCTCAACTGACTGCAACTTTAAGACGGTCGCTATCACCGGTGAGAGCGCAAACACTCTCAACTCACTGCAACTTTAAAACGGTCGCTATCACCGGTGAGAGCGAGGTTTTTTCTTTGTCAATCCTTCTACATCGGTGCAGTGATGAACACGGTTGCGGGATAATATCAAATCATAAAATAAAAAACTGGCATAAATACAGTAAAAATGCAAGCATTTGGATAAGAAAAGGGGGACATAAAGATATATGTTAAATACTCCATATGAAGCAGTGCCTATATACAGAGTATTTATTTCCCAGTTGATACGTTCTTCTAAAATT
Organism: Mytilus coruscus; assembly: GCA_017311375.1. Lineage (NCBI taxonomy): Eukaryota > Metazoa > Mollusca > Bivalvia > Mytilida > Mytilidae > Mytilus > Mytilus coruscus. The sequence goes on along the minus strand of JAASAO010001881.1, from coordinate 29,558 downwards.
TGCATTTCCTTCATTATTTCCACGATAAATGGTTTCTGCTTACAAGTGTTCCAAGTAGTCAAGTCGAAGTCATTCTTTCGAACGTTTTATTTACGCCATTTAGAGTTGGATGCCCGTTTTAAAATATAGGTGTCACAAATGACCACGGATATTTTCAAATTGTCGTAACTACCATCTTGTCCTCTTTTCTTCGATTGTGTCATCAAGACTTATTACCGGATTTGTACTTGCATAATAAACACTACAAATGCAACATGTAGAGCAGGAATTGCGAACTCTACCGGAGCAACTACGTTCACCCTGGGTGTTGGCTTGAGTCGTGTTGCTTTGTCTGTTGATTTCAATGTAGTATTTTGAGGGCTTGTTCGCCTTTTCGTCGTTTTCGGTTTTGCGATTGCATTGTCAGTTTTTGTTCGATTTATAAGTTGAGAATTTTCCCTTGCTTAAGACTATTTTAGATATCTTTACAGGAAATTACGTTTATGAACAGTGTAAACATTAAGTTATTATTTCGGAAAAAACATTGTTAGGGAAATCGCGTTTACATTTCTAAAGACCAAAAGCAGTGATATGCATACCTTTAAATGACACATTCAGATGCCAGAAAATGAAATGTCACAATAAGCCAAGTACAGCATAACTGTATACATTACATACTAGTTAAAGTAAACACACATGTATAAACACGAATATTGAGACACAGAACACCAATTAATGTAGCATCCAATCTCATAAGCGTGTATTGTTTAGTTCAATATACCTTTGCACTTAACTCCTTCGTATCTGTCAATACATCCATATGAACAATTTCCTTCAAGTATTTCACATGACTTGTTGAGGCATGTTGTACACTCCATTTTGCAATTAAAACCATAAAAGCCATCGTCACATTCTGAAAGAGATTCCAATTTAAGGTACACAAATCACCAATGGATCAAAGATTAAAAAGATGCATTGCAATACTTCATGCTGATATTTAAAAGGCCATACAAACCAGGAATGGGCACGATTACTGACAAATGTAATCGATTAATACTCGATTACTTGAAGGATTTTTGTGTAATCAATTACGAATCGATTACTCTGATTTTTTAATGTAATCGAATGCAATCGATTACTTTATCGAAAGTAGTTACATTACTTTTCGATTACTGTCAATTACATGCTGCAAAATTACCAAAAAATAATAAAGTAATTTAAACACAATTATGTTGCTCAACGTATGTAGAGTGGAAATTAAGAACTTTACAAAAAAGACAGCATTTAAAGCATTGTTTCCAATTTGTTTGTTGACAGTTGTTTTCTAGATGGAAGCTCTTACTGAGGATCGAACCATTCAAAAATTCTTGAAAATTTGGTTTTCAACATGGTTGAGTGGTGATAAATGCATCAATCACTTTTTTATATTGAAGGTGATTTTCTGGATGCATTATATTTGTGCGCAAAAATCATTACGTTTGCACGCAGCTTTTGATTACATTTGCGCGCATTATTTTACAGATAAATTCAGGTAAATACAGGTAGCTTAAACTTATTTATTTTCGAGAAGGATAAGTCCATTTTATTATGAACAAGCACTTAGTCCTTGAAATATATACAGATAAAAATGTAAAACCATAGCAAATCTAAAGATTAAAAGTCGTAACGCTCTGAATATTTGAAGCCCAATTCTTTAAGAAAACACAAAATACAAAATTCTATAAGTACATGGTTGTGCTGAATAGAATTGCTCATTGAAGTGAGTAAACAGTGAATCTGCTGAAATACCTTTGCAATTATTTATTGTGCATCGCCATGAAATATCCCCCTGACTTCAGTGTTCTGTCGATACGGAAAGTAAATCCATCATACACTAATGATATGTTCCTACGACGTGTTTCTGACAAACGAAACTCCGGGTTTGTGCCTTGGAGCAACTTTAAAAACTGACTTAAACAATACTAAAGTTATCACTATTTGGTAAAAACAAGGAAACAGAATACTATTTACTCTGAAATATTCGCAATTAAGTTACATATATGTCTTAAGCTATTACATGATTTCTCATGATCACTTTATATTTTTTAGAATTCAATATGAAAATATATAATTTAAATGTGTAAGTATGTTCATAACTCCGATTAACTATAGTCATGATAGTCATACTTATTATGTTTTATTTACCTGTGTTACTTGTAAATGTAATCAAAAGCTGCGGGCAAACGTAAAAATGTAATCCCCAAATGCACGCGATTTTCTCCATATTTCGCTGCTATTCTGACTTAAGTTAGTTTTTTTTTTACTCATTATTAACAGGTATATTTGAATATAATTCATTTCAATGTTGGGAGTTTCCCCTAGAAAAAAAATATATAAAAAGTAGAATAATTGATTAGTTCAGTTAATTTTTTAAATGGGAATTTATGATTTAAAATTGCATGCATGAATACATCCTTTTGTTTGGATAACCTCCGTAATTACAGTTTGTAAAACTGCTAATGGAGTATAACTTATAACCTGGGGCAATATAATGTAAATCTCAAGAATTTCAATGCATAGCCATTGGTTCGTTGTCAAAAGGATTTTGTTTACTTTCTTGATTTTTATATCATAATATTATGACGAATTAACTGTTTATCTATTCTAAGCTAAAAGTCTAACTCTTATTGAACGTAGTACAGAACTTAACTAAAGACTCATTTCTTATCTTAAATCTATTTTCTTATTTTAATATAAAAGGTCTTAAATTATTGACAAGCAAGTCAAGTCATTTGTTTCAAAAGCTGGATATACAATAAAACTTGGTAGGAGATCTGGTTGATCATAATGCAGCTTGCAAAAATAGATAGAAATAAGGCATTTGATAAACTCTTAAGTCGTATTAATACATTCTATTTTATCTGTACTATAAAGTGATGGATACATACATATTTTCATTTAAAATAGGTTATATTTCATCAAACTATTTTACTAAAGTAATCGAAATGTAATCGAAAAGTAATCGATAATTACTTCATAATTGTTGCTGTAATCGATTAAATTACGATTGCATGTAATCGAAAATGTCTTCGATTACAGATTACTGTCGGTTACTGGAAAAATGTAATCAATTACAATCGATTACGATTACAGATTATGATTACCCCATCCCTGATATAAACTGTTATGACTAGGTTTGGCTAGCCATGAAACCAGGTTCAACCCACCATTTTTTCTTAAAATGTCCTGTACCAAGTCAGGAATATGGCAGTTGTTATCAAATAGTCCGTTTCTATGTATGTTGGCGTTTGTTTTTGTAGCAGTTCAGTGTTTCTGTTGTTTCGTTGTTTTCCTCTTATAGTTGATGTGTTTCCCTCGGTTTTGGTTTGTGATCCGGATTTGTTTTCGCTTAATCGATTTATGACTATTGAACAGCGGTATACTACTGTTGCCTTTATTTATGACACTCTTCCAAGGATTTAGATTTGAAATGATGTTGAGTAGATATAAGAAGATGTGGTATGAGTGCCAATGAGACAACTCTCCATCCAAGTCAAAATTTATAAATGTAAACCATTATAGGTCAAAGTACGGTCTTCAACACGGAGCCTAGGCTCACACCGAACAGTAAGCTATAAAGGGCCCCAAAATTACTAGTGTTAAACCATTCAAACGGGAAAACCAACGGTCTAATCTATATAAAACGAGAAACGAGAAACACTTATGAACCACATCAACAAACGACAACTCCTGAACATCAGATTCCTGACTTAGGATAGGTGCAAACAAATGCAGCGGGTTTAAACGTTTTAATGGTACCAAACCTTCACCCTTTTTCTGAAACAATAGTGTAACATCACAACATAGAAAGACACACTATAAAATATCAACTGAAATAGCTTAACTCAATCAAAGGACATAGTAACACCATATAATCAATTGAATGATTAAGTGTGTTTTGTGTTGTGTGTACAGTGATTTGTTTTTTCGTTGTTTTGTTTTGATTTTTTTGTTTTTGTTTTTTTGTTTTTTTTTTTTGGCATGGCATTGGCAATCTTTCCGACTTATCTGTTTGAATATCCCTTTGGTTAAACTAGGAAATCTCAAATTTCCTCTGAGATTACAGCTAAAACAGGCAAAGGCTTTTAAAAAGTGAAAACTTCCCATCAGAAACATTTCAAGTATTTCACTGTTTTCAATATATTGCAATATACTGTATTTTCATGAAAATACTCATTTTGATTTTCCATCATCATGTAGTATCAAAAGATAATTTCTATAAAAGAAATTATCTTTTGATACTAAATCATTACATAATTAAAATACTCATTTTGATTTTCCATAATCATGTAGTATCAAAAGATAATTTCTATTAAAGAAATTATCGTTTGATACTAAATCATTGTACATAATTATGGAAAATCAAAATGAGTATTTTTCATTGAAAATTATTTAGAATCAGAACGCTCAAATTAAAGAAATGTCGTAACTGAGATTATCAAATTTGGCAAAACGATAATGCAAAAAAACATTATATCGCGGAAAGAATGCTCGCAGTCACATGAAGCAAAATGCAAGTCTGTTATTAGCTGTGTTGGACGGAAAGTTGGAGATCGATAATTTCTGATGTAGATTATTGTAGCAAAGTGCATCGAAAATATTAAAAAACAGGAAATTATCAATTTAATGTACATTGTAACTTAACAGTTTTATACAACCTTCTACTCGAACTCACATCATTTTAACTCGAATAAGAAGTATAATCTTAGTTTTCTTTATCAACGTTGAGTCATGTTTAACTTTTAATTTTAAACCCGACAATCAGTTTTGAACAAACTTAAGGGATCTAAATCAAGGACTCAGTTCTTTTAAATAATTCAAAACATTAACAAAAACTTTAATCTATCTCTCAAATTTTCATTTTTTTGGGGGGTTAAAATTTTGTGTTTTCATATTTGACAAGTGACACCCGTCGTAATTCGTATTTTGACATGCAATAATTATTGGTTATATTTTGTAGGATTTATAACAAAGAAGATTCAATGTATATGCCCAGATGCATAAAATATCAGTACTTTTAAGTTTTCTTCCATGTGAAATTACCAGAAGCTAGATATAAATGCGATTAGTTTTCAGGATAGAGAATATAGAATTTGACCGATGGAAATTACACAGACTATGAAAGATCACAACAAACAACGCAGGAAACCAGTGAAAAAAGCAACACAAACCATACAAATGCATGGACTGAAGTCGGCTGCTCTGAAAGGACACACAATAGTTTCACTCGTCCTATCTCTCATAACAAGAACACAATTCCTATGATAAAGTAATAAATTAAATGAGGAAAAAATGACAGGGTTATGTTTAAAAAAAAATGCACAGATTCGTAGACTTTTAAGACGGACCTCAATCGAAAACTATCATGACCTATACTTATATCTTTGAAAGTACACCACTCAATTGATGCCCAATGTTTAAACATATATATTAGACCAACAATACACATCAACATTGATTTCATAAAACAAGTTTATCTTATCAAAACGTGACAACGGCGATTTGTGATTATGTTCAGTTATCATAAAAATAGAAACAGTAAGGTACTGCATATTAAAAAAGTAAACACACGAAACTAAGTTAACGAGCAGTAGTTATGGAATATATAAAGATCATTGTCATGTTAACATTGCTTAAATGTATAGCCGCATTTGAACTGTTGTGGAAACATTTCAGAAGCATAACATACCACTGACATGTCAGTTGTCAAAATCTTTTACATACCTCATACAATTGTCTTGATTTATATGCAATTGTAATTTGGAGGTCAGAATGTTGAATATAATTGGAATTAAAAAAAAAACTATAAAATAAAATAAAACACTTCTGTTCAGTTATCGATTCCTAATAACCTGATATAACCTATTACCGTATTTGATAGAAGTAATACGACGGGTACGACATGTGAAGACCGATCTGCTTACCAGTCAAGAGCACATGAAATCACCCTATAATTTTGTAGGATGTGTGCTGTTCAGTCATTTTATAGTAAATAATCATGTCACTACCACCATGACCATAGCTCAGCTTAAAGCCTACTTTTAACATTTGAAGGTCCCCACTAAGTATTGTTTACCTAAACTACATAAAAAAAGTAAAATATCGTTTCATCTTGGTCTGTATTAAGTGTTCTAGTACTAATCTGTCAGAGCTTTTAACGAGTTCCTTAACTATTAGCAAGAACTTATCATTATTTTTTGTAATAAAACATATAAAAAATAGTGGAAAAATTCTTTGGATGTTTTAGATAAATCACGTGGTTTTCATGGCCCTTTTGATTCGGTTGACAGTTTTGAATTTTCCACTCTTTTTACTACACTTCCACAAAACCTAATCAAAAAGTTGTCCTATTTGATTAAATGATCGTTTGATAAATCTGATTACTCATATAAAGCCTTTTCTTACATCAAAAAGGTAAATATGCCAGATAAAATTTCCGGAGGTGTGATAAGACGATTAAAGTCATAAAATTTCTCCTTGACATCAATAATGTACGTTTCAGCATCAAAGTTTATCGACATATTGTAGGCATTCATATGGGCACCAACTGTGCGCCTTTAATAGCAGACTTGTTCCTGTACTGTTATGAATCAAATCATACGGCCAAACTCAGCAAAGACCCGTCTAAATTCGATTTAAATAATTAATTCAACAACACTTACAGCCTTGATGATATTTTTTCGTTAAATAATCAAGAATTCTCTAAATATACTGTCGAAATTTACCCGAAGGAACTTACCTTAAATAAATCAAACATATTAACAGCAATAAGTGTCTTTTCCTAGATTGCGACATTCAGTTTTACACCAGAAACTCTACACAAAAATTTACGACAAAAGGGATAATTTTTCCTTTCATATTGTTTATTTCTTTTTTATGGACGGTGATGTTTCTACGGCAACGTCTTCCGGTGTTAATATATCCCAACTCGTTCGCTATGCCCTTGTCTGTAGTGACGTTTTGGATTTCAATGAGCGTAATCCATGTATTACTGGTAACTTACTAAGTCAGGGATTTTAAACCGTTACTAAATTATTCCATAGATACAAAGATTTGATTTGCAAGTTTGGTTGTGCCTGTAAAAAACTTATTTCAGACGGAATAGCACACCCTAAATGTTACGGTGATGTTGTTTACCGAGCCTGGAAATTCATATACGATCCGAGTAAACTTATCAATCCTTTAAATAAACTCATTCTAAAGGTTACCAATTCAACACTGTAATTAGATCTTTAAATATTGTTTTTTTGGAATAAATACTGATCTTTTATCAGTAAATTAAACCATACAAAATAGTATTGTTATACACATATGCAGTTTCACTGTACTACAATCTGTCGATACCTATATTTTGGCATTGCACAAGGTCATGTTTTTCTCTGACTGTTAATGACGTCTTTAACTAAAACCATCGGATGTTGGATGTGAACTGATTGATATAAAAGATACAGTTGTTATTGGCTTTGAACTAGCTGTCAGTAACTGTGAGTACTCTCAGATCTGTACTTTGTATCTTTTGATGTTAGGGATGTATAAATACCCTGCCACGTCCGGTGTGTGTTTTTGTTAGAAGTTTTTCTGCTTTGTATCGATCTGATGAGTTAAGACATTTTCAACTGATTTTATAGTTTGTTCTTATGTTGTGTTGTAACACCCTTTCCCATGTTAGGGAGAGTTGAGCGCTTACAAACATGTTCAACAAATGTTTAACCCCGCCACATTCTTTATGTGTCTGTTGTAAGTCAGGAGCCTGTAGTTCGATGGTTGTCATTATATAAATAACACATAGCTGAGAGGGTGATAGAGCAGATCGTTCCCCAAGAAAACATTGTTAACCGCGGCGAAGCCAATGTTGACAATGCCTTTTCGAGGGTAACAATCTGCTCTATCACCCTTTAGCTATGTGTAATTTACTTTATTATACCGAATGTTCTCTGTTATTTACTGCCTGTTAAATTTCACGTCTCGTACATAAGTCATCCCTGTTTAGTAAAGCGCACGAATGATCAAGCGGCTCCGTGAAGGGTAATATAGTATTTGCCATGGGATATAGTAAATTGTCTACCTCGTAATAACCAATCAGAATCCCGCATTTTGACATGAAGTATAATAAAGGTTAATGTCTGTCATATTTATTTTTCGTAAAGTGTTTTGTTATAAATTAGTCCGTTAGTTTTCTCAATTGAATTGTTTCATATTTTTCTGTCGGGGCCTTTAATAGCCGACTATACGGTATGGGTTTTTCTCATTGTTAAAGGTCGTATGGTTTCCTGTAATTGCTTACATCCACTTCATTTGAACTTGGGTGGATAGATGTCTCATTGGCAATCATACCACATCTCCTTATTTTCATATTGTTACATGACTAACTGTTTGAAATAACACAGTGTATGTCAATACCTAAATCTCCAGAAACAAGTTAAGAAGTGATTAATGTGACGCTGTAATTTACTGGCATTGTAAAAGTTTTTGAAAGAAAGTTCACGTAACAATTGGAAAATTCAAAAGTTTTATGTAAATACAAAATACAGAATTGGTTGCAAAATAAAACTTAATTGAAACGATATGAAACTAACTGACAACGCATTTCTAAAAGAAAAGTTGTTTCAAAGTAGAAAGGTTTGTTGGACTGTTTCTGAGTTGTGGACCAGAAAAGGAAATTATATCTTACCTTTATCACATGATTTACCATGCCATCCTTTTTCACATCCTCCATCAGAACAAAGACCATCGAACTTGTTGCAAGGTGTAGTGCGACAGTAACATACCTTTGCACAGTCTATCCCAAATTGCCAATCTTCGCATTCTATAGAAGTAAAATAATCTTATTTTATAAAGAAAAATAAGATATAATTTGTAATGTGTTGACACATTAGAGTTGTTCTTCTTTTTACTACAACCCCCATCCTTGCATCCCCTCCAAAAAATTACAAAAAACATACAATCATGCAATATATGTTTATTACCTGTTTTGGTTATATTGTCGCGTCTGATTTGCCACTAAATATTTCGGAATATAATACTTATATTTTTCCATTTAATCATTAGAGATTTCTTCCCAGTATTTTACTGCTTTGTATCGATCTGGTGAGTTAAGACATTTTCAACTGATTTGATTTTAGTTTGTTCTTATGTTGTGTTGTAACACCCTTTCCCATGTTAGGGAGAGTTGAGCGCTTACAAATATGTTTTGCCCCGCCACATTCTATATGTGTCTGTTGTAAGTCAGGAGCCTGTAGTTCGATGGTTGTCATTATATAAAGAACACATAGCTGAGAGGGTGATGGAGCAGATCGTTCCCCAAGAAAACATTGTTAACCGCAGCGAAGCCAATGTTGACAATGCCTTTTCGAGGGTAACAATCTGCTCTATCACCCTGCTATATGTAATTTACACTTATTATACAGAATGTTCTCTGTTATTTACTGCCTATTAAATTTCAAGTCTTGTACATAAGTCATCCCTGTTTAGTAAAGCGCACAAATGATCAAGCGTCTCCGTGAAGGGTAATAGAGTATTTGCCATTTGATAGAGTATATTGTCTACCTCGTATTAACCAATCAGAATCCCGCATTTTGACATGAAGTATAATAAAGGTTAATGTCTGTCATATTTATTTTTCGTAAAGTGTTTTGTTATAAATTAGTCCGTTAGTTTTCTCAATTGAACTGTTTCATATATTTCTGTCAGGGGTCTTTAATAGCCGACTATACGGTATGGATTTTTCTCATTTTTAAAGGTCAATATGGTTTCCTGTAATTGCTTACATCCACTTCATTTGAACTTGGGTTGATATATGTCTCATTGGCAATCATCATACCATCTCCTTATGTTCATATTGTTACACGACTAACTGTTTGAAATAACACAGTGTATGTCAATACATAAATCTCCAGAAACAAGTTAAGAAGTGATTAATGTGACGCTGTAATTTAATTGCATTGTAAAAGTTTTTGAAAGAAAGTTGACGCAACAATTGGAAAATTTAAAAGTTTTATGTAAATACAAAATACAGAATTGGTTGCAAAATAAAACTTAATTGAAACGATATGAAACTAACTGACAACGCATTTCTAAAAGAAAAGTTGTTTCAAAGTAGAAAGGTTTGTTGGACTGTTTCTGAGTTGTGGACCAGAAAAAGGAAATTATATCTTACCTTTATCACATGATTTACCATGCCATCCTTTTTCACACCTCCACATCAGAACAAAGACCATCGAACTTGTTGCAAGGTGTGATGCGACAGTAACATACCTTTGCACAGTCTATCCTAAATTGCCAATCTTCGCACATTCTAGAAGTAAAATAATCTTATTTTATAAAGGAAATAAGATATAATTTGTAATGTGTTGACACATTAGAGTTGTTCTTCTTTTTACTACAACCCCCATCCCTGCATCCCTCAAAAATTACAAAAAAAATCATACAATCATGCAATATATGTTTATTACCTGTTTGGTTATATTGTCGCGTCTGATTTGCCACTAAATATTTCGGAATATAATACTTATATTTTTCCATTTATTCATTAGAGATTTCTTCCCAGTACGGTGTATATATGTCCCAACTCGTTCGTTATTTCTGTGTATGTAGTGATGTCATAGATTTTAACAAACGTAATCAATGCCTCACTGGTAAATTATTAACATGATTAAGTCAGGATTTCGTTTCCATAAATTACATAAAACATTTTCTAAATTATTTCATAGATACAAAGATTTGATTAGAAAATTTGGCTGTACCTGTTGAAAACTTAATAAAACGGTGTTTCACATCACTACATTTTACGATACTGTTGTACTAAAGCGCGGAAATAACTATGTAATCCGTGTAAACTCATCGAACCTTTAAACAAACTTATTAGTAAAGGGTTATCTTATCAATGTTGTAATAAGATCTTTGAATATTGTTTACATTTGCATTTACATGGATTTAATCATCAACAAATTAAAACATAACTAAATTTGCATTCTTTCGAATGTTTTTTTTTTTGGATGTATAAATACACATCCACGTTCATTTTCTATTTAGAGATTGCTTTATCTGTATATAACATGATACATATTTATTATAGGTTAAATCCTAAATATCCTACTGACTGTCGATACTTTTATTTTGGCATTGCACAAGTCATGTCCTCTTTGACTGTCCATGGCGTTAAAACACTAACTCCTTGGATGTGTTTTAATTAATTTTAGTCTCTGATGAATGAATTTTATTATTAATTGTTTTTGGCTTTAACTAGCTTTTCAATAACTGCAGAGTACTCTCAAATCGTTCGTTCGTGTTTATTTGACCTGTTGACACAATTTGTAATGCATTTTGTTATTCAATGTTTACTTATTTCGAGTTATATCTCGTCTCACTATTTTTAATATGTATGATAAGTATTTAGTAATACGATAAATTTTCACTTCTGTACTGTGAACAACAAATTTATTTATTTTGTAAAAATATTTCATTACTCCTAACAACAAAATTATTATTAATATATTAATAATATTATATTTAAATTAACCTGTGTACGTTATTTTATTTTACGCCATTTTGTCCTAAGTTAGAGTATGGTGTCGTTTTTCTACGTCGATTTGAAGTTTAAGATTGCCACTGCTTTTCGGTACTAGTATATGATCTTCTGTCGTTACTTTTCGAAAGGGATTTATTTCAGAATCAATTGGATGTTAGGTAAGAATCTATGTGTACATTTGTGAATGTGAAAACGTGTGTAGTCTCTGTGCATTACATCATTAAGGTTGTATTCCACAGTAGCCATAATTATAATTGTCGTCTTTTTAGTTGCAAAACCATTACTTAAGATTAAACATTAAAATCAAACATTTAAAATTAATAAGATTAGAAAAACAAAATCATTTTTTACTTTAATACATGTGCACGTGCTAGTAATCTATTGAACGAGTGGTTTGCTTATATTGATTTGTTGTGGTATACGATTGCGTTGGTAAGCGTAGCACAAGGTATTCAAACTTGATAAAATGATTATGTATCTTTGTCATATAAATGTGTTTGAAAAGGGTGAAATAAGCATAATTTAATTTGTAATTTTATGGATTTTGTTATCGTTGAAATACCATTTGTTTCCTTGGACAAATGCAGAATGTAATAAAGCAGGGCTCCCAAATTAACGTTTGCTTTACTGGGATGATTAGGGTTATTGTATAATAGGGAAAATTTGAATAAAATGATTTATTAATTAAATAAAAACATTGCTCATTCATTGATTTGTCTAAAGCTTCATAATGTCAATTTAACAATATTTTCCTCTATCCCAAGTGATGTTCAATTATCTGACTATGCAGAGAATACATACCCTGATTGCAATATTGTCCGTTTACATAACCTGGTTTACATCCACTCGAATTACTGCACTTGCCGTTAAGTTTATCACATTTGTTTGATATGCATCCGAAACAGGTTTGCGAACAGTTCGTACCAAAATATCCATCGTCACATTCTACATTTAAACATCAGAAGGAAGAAAAACAAAGATACAATATACAAATAAAAGGCGAAAAGAATGAGATTAGAACAAAAACAAGAATAATATATATTTGTAAAAAAAAAAGTATCGCATTACTACAGGCAGTCTCGAATGTTCCAGTTAGAACAAAACAGCATAAATAAATTGTGAAATTTGCGTTTAGCAATGCTAAAATCAAAAAATGGCGTTTGTAACTTATCTTTAGAATAGTGCGTCATTAAATCAATTCACAAATCTTACGTGTAATTTCTATTGTTATATTCAACGCAAAATAAGTATCTAAGAGACCTAGGACGATCTCATTTCATAGTGGATCTCTTTTGTTTACTTTTTGTACCCCGAAATTATTTACCCGGTGTAGGTCTTCAAATTGAAGTTCAAATTACTGAAAATTAATCGGGCATGATTAATAAGACACGCCCACTCAGAATCAAGATAGATAGCTGTCATTGCCTTTAAATTTGTTTTTGTTTTTGTTTTTGTTTTTTTGGCATTGAGAAAATGAGAAAATCGGGGAGGGATAAATAGCTGACCTTACAATACAGTTTAAGTTCGACCTTATTCTTGTAAGGCATATTTTTAAGCCTCTTTCCAACGTAAGATCTTATTCAAGTGTCTTAAGTTTTTCAACGTGTGTTCTACATTGTTCAGGGTCAAACCACTCTGCATTTTGTATGCATGAAATATTTGCGACTGGACTTCTAAGGAGCAATCATTTATTCAGTTTCATTTGTTGACTTATGTAGTTTTAAGTCTTTAGTGGCTAACTGACTCAAAACGATTTCCTCATTTTAGAAGATTTTTAAAATGTGTGCAACCTAATATTAAAACGATCGATATGGTTTAATCTGAAATTGAAGGTTTCTGATTCCGCTAAATATATCATACAACTTGTTTCGGATTTTCAATTGTATAAATGATAAAATACAAATGTCGAAGGGTTCAAAAGCGTCAAGCGACGGGAAATGGGACTGCTTTATTATCCAGTGTTTGAAGCCCAACGGTGTCTTACTTAAATTATTAAACAAGAAGATCTGCAGTACGTATCAATCATTCTGCTAGTAAACGTTAGCATCAGCTTTTAATTTTTTTTTTTTTTTTTTTTTTTTTTTTTTTTTTTTGTACATCATTGTTTAATTCATTTACAAATCTACGTACTCATTTGAAATATACATACTGACACTTAACTATCATCCAAGCCCTTTTGTTGACCTCAGTATCTGTTAAAAGTGATCAATAGTGTTATCGGATCATTGCATAACAACCTATGACGTTTACCTTGACCTTCATTTAAAAAGTACTGTAAGAATACATTGTATACACACTAGGATAAGGAGTAGAACTGAAAACAAAACGTCAATGAGAAGCAGTGACTTTAGCGAAACAAATTACTGTCACAGTCATGTCGACTCATTTGCAGATATTGTCTAGGTAATCATACCTGTATTTGCTGTTTCAAGATTTTCCTTATCTCTCCCATTTTCATGAAGACAAACACGGCTAAAAAATTTCCTTTAAGGGCGATAATTTCTATAAGAAATCAACTGACGATTTCGGCCGTTTAACAACAAGTAAATCTAGTCTTGCTGTTTTTGCTGTATTGTGTTTATTTTTTTCCTCATAAAATGTCTAAGCCGAAAATACAAGAAATGGGTAAAAAATCATCATCGAAGGCGACTGACCATTTCAGTCATGTGATTTACTGAAAGACTATTTCTGATATTTAAAATTTTGTCTTTCCCTATTAAAGTTTACAGTTTACATATTGTAAACTCAGATATACTTAATAACAATAACCACATATTCAGATATACTTGATAACAAGAACTACATAAAGGCGTCGACTACCCTACCCGATTGAAACAAACCTTTCAAAAAATGGCCCGACATTGCATTTCTTCTTAGGCGAGCTCATTCAAAAGCATTGATGATAACAAAGTTTCGTTGAAAAGAAAAATGATAAACAAGCGTACAGAGGAAATATCAAAGAGATTGATGAAAAACATCCCCATTCAAATGAGGCAAACATTACTCACTTTCACTTTTTATCTGAAACAGGCCCTTAAGGATCCCCTAAAAGAGTTGCTTCAATGGTGCTTTTACTAGACGAAAACGTGACACTCTCGCTACACGAAGCACCGGATTTAACGTTCCAATTTTCACCGATCGTGTCTGGGTATTTATAAATCCCGCACATCCAAAAGGATGCCCTACTTTAGCAAGGGTTTACGGCTGTTCGGGAGAAGTCAACTCTGGGATTTGAAAAGAAAATGCGAGTTATACTTTGATAAGACAGAAAACCCACGATACAGAACAATCAAGATATCTACAGTCAATATACAGTCTTTTTTCATAATAAACAGATGCCTGTATTAAAATTTAGGAGAGTTCGCTAAATTAAGACGTGGAAAGTGAACTACGTATAATAAAAGTATTTGTTTGCGTGTAGTTTATCGAATCTAAGAATGATGATCAATTTTGAGCGAGCGAGCCACTCAAACCTACATTATTTGATCTTGAAGATGTTGCATTTAAACTGTTTATATACAATTTTATCCATTGAAGTTTACAGGCATTTTTTGCTGCTGTTAAAAAAAATAATTTATAAATCAATTTGACAGAGAACACTGTATTCATTTTGCATTTGCATGTCATGTAGCTTAGATATATGACATAATTAATACATACTAAATGAACATTTACCTAAATATACTGATGAATCTTATGCATCTGGAATTGTTTGGTAGGAAGTTGTAAAACAAGCTGCTTAAAAAAATTGGCTTACTTACTGTTTTCTTGAAGAATCTATTTCCTTATTACTGACAGATATACAAACGCCAAATATATATAACAAAAATTTCTTGTGCAAAATATTCTTTGGTCAGTTGTGAATGAGGCTTTGTACAGGATTTTAATTAACTCATTTATAAAATTAACAATGGTTATTCTAAAAATTTGAAGGTTAAAAATATATATATGTTCCCTGTTACTTTTATAAAACCACCCCATGGTGTTTAGTTGGAGCTAAAAAAAATAAATAATTTATGATTAAATTATGTAACTGTCATTGAATCGGTCCGTTTCGTTGCAATCAAGTAACTGTTATTTGTATATACCAGTCTTTAGTACTTTTATTCTACTGTGTAGATTGAATCCTATTTAAACTCGTCCATTCTAGGGGAATAAGGCTTCTGTAAGTGCCTTTTCTGTGCGTTTCTTAAATTTTTAACGATTTGTAAGTCAGTACAAATTCAATGATAAGTTAATATTGTGTTTCAAAGACCTCCTCACAAAAAGAGCTGTTAAATTTCCTGTTAAAATGTAAACATCCCTTTTTGTTCGGAGGTCTTTTAATAGCACTTTGCTATACTGGAAAATAAAAGGAAACGATTATGTATAATAAGTATCAAGCCAATAAAACAAACCTTTTGTACAATTGTATCCTTCCCATCCTTTAATACAACCTCCAGTACATTCACCTGATACGTGATTACATGGCGGATTTAAGCAGTTTGCGGAACAAGGTCTACTACAGCCACTTCCGAAGTTTCCTCTAGCACAAGCTGTGAAAAAGAAACATGATCAATTTATTGTTGGTTTCGAAACTATGTGTTAGAGTTAAGCAATACAAAAATCCTGTAATATTTTTTTTTTTTTTTTTTTTTTTTTTTTTTAACGAACACTTTGCATCCTGTGTTCAATTTAGTAGTGCAGACACATCATGTATACTGAAAAGTAATATTAGTGTACTCTAGAAATTCACAAGATCAGACTGTTTTATGATAATTTAATACTATAGATACCTGTCAAAAAAATGTTAAATTGTTGTAAAAGGGCAATGTTTTTTGTATAAAATTGTACACAATTTATTGGTGATGTATCCTGCAAAAGGGGTTGTTGAAATTAATATTCAAACACTCTTTTCCAGTTAATATATGTTACATGTACACTGTATAAGATAACATCAATGAATAGGACAATATTATACATTTCGTATGCATCTTATCTTTTCTGGATCAGATCGTGTTCAAATGTTATATTTATTCAAATGTTATATTTTATCTAATTTATTTTATATTTAATCAACGGTTATATTTAATCAAATATTGTATTTTATACCCATATATCAATAAAATACAATCACTGCATTTGTTAAATTTCCAACTT
Organism: Mytilus coruscus; assembly: GCA_017311375.1. Taxonomy (NCBI): domain Eukaryota; kingdom Metazoa; phylum Mollusca; class Bivalvia; order Mytilida; family Mytilidae; genus Mytilus; species Mytilus coruscus. Next base: position 12,874 of record JAASAO010001881.1, on the reverse strand, counting down.
GTATTTACAATTTACTTTTTTTTTTTTTCTTATGCATGGAACAAGACTTTCAACTGCGAGATTACTGAAATGCATAGAATTAACATGAATAATTCATATTAGAAATCCAAAAGATATGGAGTATCCATCCATGACACAAAATCAGTACATGCACAGCAAAAAACACACAAAAAACAAAGAAACAGCGCGTCGAACAATGGGATTTGGCCAATGATCCAACTAGGGAATGAAAGTCCTACGGCAGTGGAATAAACATTATCGTCGAGAATCAAAATCAGTCCGGTCGCATTCGTCGTAAAGGAAGAGCTATTATAGAAAATGTGAATGTTAAGGAATTGTTATAGTTTCGTATTGCTTAAAAGTACCATTTTATAACTTAAAGATATCTTTCATATCTTTTCATTGTAAATACTGTCTTTAAAAATATTGTAGCTATATTGCCTTCCTTTATTCGATTTACTTTTTTTTGTTATTCAACATGTTTAAGTCGAAAATGAGTTTGTTTTGAAAGTTAAAGTTGATTTGTTTTTATTCATCAGGCACATACTGTAATTTCTTTTGTAGACGAAACGCGCGTCTGACGTAGAAAAATTTAATCCTGGTATCTATGATGAGTTTATATCCTTAATAAATCCATAAACATGTGAAAAAAACGATAACATTAAGTTCCGATACGTGAGAATAGGCATGACGAGCTTTACAATAACACAAATATATATTTACCAATGTCACATTTATAACCAACCCATCCATCCAAACATCCAGATGTGCAATTTCCTGTAACTAAATCACATGGTCCGTTGCAGTGGCAAAAATGTTCACAGTTGACTCCATATCTTCCTAGAGGACACCCTAAAGATCACATAAAGAATTGAAATTAATAAACAATTATATTTGAAGAAACAATCTACATAGCTTACTGTACTGAATTTTATTTGCAAATAATTTATTCATCCTTTAAAGATATATTCTAGGCTTAAAAAGATTTTAAAACGGTCTTAACTGTTCTTAATTGTATGTCCTCTTGAAACATTCTTCAAATAAGGTTTTGTGTAGCCTTTTAAAGAGACGTGTAAAACCGTAGTAGTCTGCAATATGACGGATTCTTAAGGTCTAATTGATGTTTTGTGTACAATTCAATCACTACACTATGAAGTCGAATATTAAACAAAAATAACAAACTGCACATTTACCGCCAATTTCAAATTCACACACATCAACTCCATTTGCTGCAGGTGGTACATACGTAATATATCTACAAACGGTAAATACATTAATATTCTTAGTCGGACGTTCGCCCTTATACAACACAATGCCATCAACCCAGGAATCACTGGTATTGGAACAGTATACTATATCGTCACCTGTTGTCACCGGTGTATCTGTTAGAAATGAACAAAAATTAGACATGTTAGATATTGTGTTTGCCGTTTAAAATTGTTGGCAATACAGTGTAAGTTGATAAATAAAGCTAGCAAATATGATAACCAAACAACTAGGCATATATATTGAGCAATATGAATATGCAGTAAAGCGTTTGGTCCCCATTGATTTTCTTTAAAAGAATAAATCGTGGAGAAAGTCTAAAACGAGGAGTGGGACGACTTGGGGTATTAACTCGAAATTAATTATAAGATAAAAAGCAAAAGGAATAAAACCAATTACTATATTAATATAATCAATATAAAAAAGACTTCCATATACGTGTTTGTTTTACTTTTTGTTTTGCTTCTTAAAATTCAAATTAAAATTTATATTGATAAATAAACTGTCTTAAGAAATCATAATACAAATTTTGACCGGGTTCTGTATTTACGGATTTTTTTTTCAGTTTGAATTAGTTCTACACAAGACAGGCTTCCTGCCATAATTTTGACATTTTTTTAGGCAAATATTATTAATACTATTTCATTCAATGATAAATTGTCATAAGCAATCATAAGAAAGTTTCTGACTGATCTTTGTATTTTAGTTCAAAGTTAAAAATTTGCAGTCAATATTTTTCTGCGAGGGGACTTCCGACCACGATTTTGTCTTTTCTTATAATTTCATTCTAATTCAACTTGTACAATTTATTTGTTTATAGATAGACTTTATGAAGTTGTCGTTGGTTCATGTCTGTCAATTTTGTTTTTTCCTTCATTGTTTTGTTATAGATTAGGCCGTTAGTTTTCTCAATTGAATTGTTTCATATTTTTCATGTCTGGGCCTTTTATAGCCGATTGTACGGTATGGGTTTTTCTCATTGTTGAAAGTCGTACGGTTGCCTACAATTGCTTACAACTACTTTATTTGAACTATGGTGGATAGTTGTCTCATTGGCAATTATACCTTATCTCCTTATTTTTATATTAAGAATCATACAGCGATTTCGCCATTTCGATACAAGGGAGGCTTCCGTCCACGATTTGGTCCTTTTTTACCTAACGTATAGCTAAATGATTCTTAACCATTTTATTTTATAGTTGATTATAGGTTGTATATTTTTTCGTCAGTTTTAATATAAAGGGTCAAAACCGGCGTAGCACATTCTCGTTGAACAAGTCTTCCAGCCAACTTTTTGGTTAACATACATTTTTAAATGTATATATTTTTAATATTCAAAACTGTAAAACATTTTATAACCTTTACAAATCCATTTCAAGTTTTTTTTATGTTTAGTTGTTCCAGAGAAATGAATTAAATCCTTTCAATTTTGCATTTCCACGTTTTCGACCCTTCTTAATCGTGTATTACAATAATACCAATGGGTAATTGCAATTCCTATTTTAGTGCAAGATATGGATTGTTTAAACAGTATATCTATATAGTGTTGAATCATTATTTTAAGGTCAATGAATAACGCTTCCCAGATTTTCAACATGGTGAAGTGAATTGCGTTTCTCGTTGTTTTTAACCATTATGTCTAAAATGAAGTACACATTTTGTGCTATATCTACTTTTTGTTTTGTATGCTTGTCGTTCATTTTTGCTTATGAGTTTAGTCTATAGAGTTCTATATGCCGTTTATAGTTATTTGTTTTATAGTGATTAAGATGGAGGAACAGACGATCAAAACTCGCAAATTGTGTAACAAAAAAGCACGAGAGAAAACACTTGAGAGACATCGGGTAATTCGACAGGACACGGGCCTTCTGCTTTTCATCCGTTACCCACAATTCGAATCAAGATTCAGACATCTAAAATGAATAAGGAACAGGAAACCAATTTTGGTCAGTGTTAGTTACCTAAGTTTATTTTAGTCATCATTCATTAAATGCTCTTTTACACCCGAAATGTATCACTTGAAATAAATAAGTAAACCCGGATGAATGTAAACAATGCCGTAGTTTGTTATTCAAAAGCGTTACCAGAAGCTGCAATGTACATAGTGGCTACTTGACATATTCCTCAGCTGATTAATACTTACCACCAAAGGTTAGATAAACTGTAGTTACTACACTCAGGGAACCAGTGTCGACCTGTAGGTAAGAACCTTGTCCTGTTGTCCTTGAACAAATACCATTTGTCCGATTTCCATCAACGGACAAACTTGCAGGTCTATTTGGATTAAAAGGATATTGTGTTGCTGTCCCATGTGAGGCTAAATTATCTGTGGTGTATAAATAAACTCATCATAGATACCAGGATTGAAATTTTATACGCCAGACGCGCGTTTCGGCTACAAAAGACTCATCAGTGACGCTCGAATCAAAAAGTTAAAGAGGCGAAATAAAGTACGAAGTTGAAGAGCATTGAGGACCCAAAATTCTACACTTTAATCAATATTGTTTCATACTGTATGTCCAGAAAATGCATTTCATTAACCAAATTAAGCAAAAAAAACTAACAAGTTCTTGTATGTTTACATATTCAACTGTAATCAATACTATTTGTAGAATATTGAAAGAAAAATGATGCAAAACAAAAATCAAAACAAAATATAGAGCTAATAAACAATGAAAACAATATAACACTAGAGGCTCTTAAGAGCCCGTGTCGCTCATCTGTATCTTCAACAGAGGCCACTTTTTAGTAACAATCATCATTAAAGGGGAACAACTCTATTAAGAAATAACTAACAATTTCAGTAATGTTGACGAATTTGTAGATCTGATCCTGTTGATTATTTTTACTTTTTAAAGTTTCTATTTCTCTATAGTGATACTAATTCTCCAGATAATAAGCTAAACGCCAAAAAGTTAAAATAAAATATCAAAGGAGCAATAACTCCAATAATGGGTCGACCGAAGATTTCGGCCATCATGCATTATTTGTTGACCTTGTCTTGCTGATAATTTTTCTATTTAAAGTTTCTATCTATCTGTTACAGTTTTCAAGATAATAGGCAAAATTCAAAATTTGAGAGAAAATCGTCATTAAAGGACAATAACTCCAATCTATCTATCTGTTACAGTTTTCAAGATAATAGGCAAAAATTCAAAATTTGAGAGAAAATCGTCATTAAAGGACAATAACTCCAACAAGTAGTCGACAAACGATTTCAGTCAAGCTGATATATTTGTAGATCTTGTTTTCTGATCAATTTTGCACTCTAAAGTTTCTATCTATCTATAAAAGTTTTTAAGTTTATAGACAAATATGTGAAAATTGAGAAAAATTGGAATTTAAGGGTAATCATGGTAATAACGTTATGTTAACAAGGTGTTGGGTCCGTGTATATTTGCGTCCATTCGTTTTTCGTTTTGAAATATCAAAAACAAAAAACGAAAAACTAAAGTGTTTTCGTTTTTCGTTTTTGATTTATCAAAAACCAAAATGAAAAACAAAAGTGTTTTTGTTTTTCGTTTTTGATTTCTCAAAAACCAAAACGAAAAACGAAAGTGTTCTCATTTTTCGTTTTTGATTTTTGAAAAACCAAAATGAAAATCAAAAGTGTTTTAGTTTTTGTTTCTGATTTGACTAAACAAGAAAAGCATCTACATTTGAATTCAATTTCTGTATTTTGCTCTATTTAATTCTCGTTTTACCTTGTACAATGTTTTCCTTTCCTTTTATATAGCCATTGATACCCCGGTGTATTTACTACTTAATGTAGACAGAATAGACCGCCTGACTTATGATTTGAACTAAGGTGATTAATGAATCAAAGACTTTCAAATTTCCTTGTTTTTATATATAATAAAATATCAAATTATTATATTTAAATATCAAATGAATCACAAATTTAAATAATACAATGAAATATTATATAAAGATGGTAAAAATAAAACGATTGATTACAACATCAAATTAACAAGGGAGGTTACTACTTATCTGATAAGAAAACTAGCCCTGTCGTTACAGTATGCACAGCGGTTATCAGATCAATAGTATTTAAATCGGAGATAATGTCGACGAATGGAAAAGACTTTATCAATCTGAACAATAAGGATGCATGATCTTTACTTTTAAGTTGTAAAAGGTTAGTAATCTAAGATGATTAATACTGATGACCTAGGTCCATCTGTCAGTATTAGTACTGTTACACGAACATTCACGACGATAATCTGGTTTTTTTTTTTATTAAGATCGTTTGATTGAAAAACAAATACCGAAAGTTCACAATTCAAAATGGGATTAGCATTCATGCAATCATTTTGCCATTCGGGCCTATTCGTGATGACTTTTACTCCTTTGTGAAGGCTATATGGTGACCTATACTAGAGAGTGTGAACGGGTTGGTTACGGAATAGAGAATAATGGGCAAAACATATAAAGAATAAAGAAAATGGACCAAAAATTAAACAAAAGAGAATAATGCGGTGTTAGAATATAAAGAATAGAGAATAATTGGCAAAAAGTATAATGATTAGAGAAAATGGCCTAAAACATTAAAGAAACTCCAATCCAGACCATTATAATAGTTGCCTATACCGTTTTCTGTCTCCAGTAGATTGTTTTTGGTAACCATACGTTTTCTCTTTATTTTTATGACTATCAATTAAGACGTGAGCTTCAATAATTTGCTAGCATATGGTTACTTAACTTCTTTTGCTCCTGGTGACAAAATGGAAAAAAATTATTAATTTATTGCGTCCAAAGCACTTTTCTGGTTTAATTTTTATCAGGAGGGTTAGGAGGGGACAAACAACAGTACATTTCACCTGTTGGTACTGTAGCGTCACTCTTCTTTCATATTCTTGTGCCTGTTTTTTTTTTTTTTTTTTACACCAGGTTAGACTTTTCATTTTCAAAACCTGTCTATCCCCCACTACTCCCCCGTGCAATATAATATAATTTTATTAATGGTGGTCCTTTATGATTAACAATAATTGAAGAAAAAAAAATATGCATACAGCAACAACAGAATTAAAGGCTCCTGACTTCAAACAGGCCAGCCCAATATATTCGAGTGATATTCCCCAACTCATACCTGGGTGGTGTAAAAATCAGTTCATAAGAACAGAGTTGTCTTTCACATGAAACCACGTAAAACATTGGTTAATAGTTACTTCGGTATAAATGATCGAGAAATTAAGAAGGTAAAAACAAAACAAATATTAAAATTAAGACAGTATTCATGTAATAACTACAACTTGGATACATTCACTTTGTTCAGTTAAGAGTTTGATTTTGACAAATAGATTTCCGATAATTGTTCTGTATAAAACCCTATGGGAAAGCACATTGACATCGTTTTCTAAACGTTTTTTGGAACCCAATGACATTGCATAGTGTTGCAAACTGTAATGTGAAGATGTGCATGAAATTGCGGAGGTTATGGGAATTTCGGTCTGGTCAAACCAAAGTTTTTAAAATTGTTTTTTGCTGCTCTCTACAAGCACGCGGCATTAATAAGTAAAAGCAGAGACTTGTCGGCTCGGAGTCAAAATATTGAATCCGCGCAGGATAAAATGTCTTCCTGCGAACTATAACATCACGAAGTAGCACGTCACGCTCAGTGTGTCGGTATAATCCAAAGCAGGGTTAATAATTCATATTACAATAACATGTTCTCGTCCTGAATATGCATTTAATTTGCCACTGGACATTAAAAAGCCATCGTTCATTACCATCTCATGCACAACCTTGCATAAAAGAGTGATTTTGCGGTCGTATAATGGTATCACGTTTGTCGTCGTCTTCCGAAGACATTTGGTTTCACAACAATTACTGGAGTATACATGTAAGTGTATGGATCTTTATGAAATTGTACCACAAAGTTTCATACTACATAAGGAAGGTTGGAATGGATTTGAGGGTTATTAATTGTCCCAACTTTGTAGGAATTAAGGGAAAAAAAAACATTTTTCTTGTTTCAGGACAATAACTTAATTATAAGTGTATGGATCTCAATGAATTTGTACCACAAGGTTCCATACTTCATAAGGAATGTTGAGACTGATTTTGGGGGTTATGGTCCAAAACGTTCAAGAATTACGGACCAAAATATCGGTAAAAAAACTAGGATTTTCTGGTTTACGAACAATAACTTCAGTATAAGTCTAAAATGAACCGTTTTAGGAAAAAGGGCTTAAAAACAATACTTTTCTTATACTTTGCATACTTTGCTCATATCTTGACCAATTCAATGGGGTTTAATTCATAGTCTTGAATTCTTGGGGTTTTTTTATATGCAGAATCTTACCGTGTATTTATAGATTCTTATTTTGGGGTCCGTTTTCAATTTGGTTCACATGAAGGTCCAAAGGGTTCAAAATTAAACTTTGCTTGATTTTAACAAATAAAATAGACTATTATGGTTCTATGCTTTGGTGAATCTAATCGTGTATTTAGATTTTTGATTTTGGGTCCGGTTTTCAAATTGGTCCACATTAAGGTCCAAAGCGTTCATAATCAATTTTAGTTTGATTTTAACAAAATTGAAATCAAGGGTCTTTGATTAATTAATCTACGCATGTATGTTGGATATTGGATCATGATAGGTAAATATCCAATTTCATTTTTACAGCGGATGACCGTGAGGGCATTCCGGTGTTATGTTACCACAGACATTTCTACCCACATGACTTGCGTTTTGACTGATAACCGAACGTATTTCGTATAATTACGCGGATATCATCGAGTGCAAAATAACACTCCTTATCGCTTGTTATATACTAATTTCATCAATAAATATTCATGAAAATAATTTTAAGAACATAGATAAATGACAATGTTTTGTCGTGAGAAATATATTTATTATATACTTGTAGAAAATAATGGTATAATTGTACCCCTTGATAAAACTTATTTGTACATATATTTATTCATTAAATTTGAAGAATTGGCCTTTTCAGAATCTAAAGGACTATGGGTAATCTCATTGTTCGTACACCAAAAAGAAAATAACGTTACGTCATTGGTTCAATTTCCTTTGTTTAGGACGTTTTAAACCAATCATAACGTTTTGGTGTACGCTTTTGAAAATATTACCCAGAATGCATTTGATTCTGAAATGGCGAATTGTCTTAGCCGTGTGATATGACTTTCGTTATCAACTGTTTCCGGTATATATCAACTGCTTCCGGTTATTATCGCATGCCTTTCTTTAACGTTATCGCAAAGCATTTCGACGTCATTCTGTAAATTCCGGAAAATAAAACCTCAGTGGTACATTTTAGTGAAAAACATAACTAAGTAGAATAAACGAAATAATATTTAGAAACAGGAAAATTTTTATATTAAAAAAATGAAAAACAAATAATACAATAAATGAATTTTATAAAGTTTTAAAAAGGTTTTCTGGTCTGTATGGCTTCTGTTGAAGTATATAATAAAGAACATAACATGTCATTTTCATATCAGACCCTTATCAACCCATGGTCAAAATCATCCCTCGAGCCTGTCGGCTCTTAGACTGATATCATGACCTATTGCTGATAAGGGTCTGATATGAAAATGCCATGTTATAATCTATATTATTATCATATACTTAGAGCAAATAACATATAGTTTTACAGTATGATAATAGCATTAAATTTACATAAATTCCATATTTTTCCGAAATGGTGTTTAGCGGGCTGATATGAAAAATTTATCACATGCTTCAACTATTATCACATGCCTTTCCGTAATGTTATCGCATGGCATTCCGGTGATACTCGGCAAATTCCGGAAAATACACACGAATGGTACATTTTTCAGTGAAAAAACATTACAATTAAAGTCGGGTACTAAACAATTATTACGATACAGTATAATTATAACATATTATGTAAAATGCAAAAAAAAATTAATAAAAATGATACAATAAATGCATTTTTAAAGTTTCCAGCATAATTTAGAAAGTTACTTTACAAATGTTAACTTTTCCAAACAGTGTTCATTATGTTTTGTTTTTTTTTTTTTTTATCGTCAATATAAAAATATATCATGCTGTTGCTCTTTTCCTCTGTTGAGGCATATGATAGAAAGATTTCATATCGGATGTACTACATTTGGAGTCCGTAAACTTTTCACTTTTCGAACTTCTACGTGAGAACCACTAAAACGTATCAATATATTAAACTATTATTTTTCTCCATTGTTGAAGCATATGATAAAAAGATCATAACATGGCATATCAGATGTATTATCAGTCCTCGATCAATATCAGCCCTCGAGCCTTCGGCTCTTGGGCTGATATTGAACCTTGGGCTTATAATACATCTGATATGAAAAATGCCATGTAATAATCTGATAATATCAATAACAAATCAAGAATACCGAAAATTTGTGTTAACGTATGCGAAAGAATATCTAAATAGATATAGGAAGATGTGGTGTGAGTGCCAATGAGACAACTCTCCATCCAAATAACAATTTATAAAAGTAAACTAAAGAACGTTTTGCAACAAACGTGTGAAAATATGAATGCCTACTCAAATCCAATCTATTAGAAAAACTAATTATTACAGAACAGTGTCCACCATGCACTTGCACTGCACTATCATTAGAATAGTAGAATAGAATGATATACAAATGGATGAAAATTATACTAAAAATATAACTGTTTTACAAATATTGATATAATATATAACACCAAACCAGAGTATACAGATAACAAATGATTATATCACTACAATATAACAGTTATTATGGTGAGCTTGAATTTCCTGTCATTCATTCATCATCCACACTAACTTGTCTCAGAAAAAATATATCTATGTACCTCAACCTTACTTTCAGGTATAGAGATGTGATTTTTTCTGAGACAAGTGCTCGTGACCATCCACCAGAACTTGCGGTCATCCGATGTTCAGTACTTCAGTACTTTGATTTAAGTTCATAGACCACATTCATTCTGTGTCAGAAACCTATGATATGTCAAATATTTAATCACTGTCAAAATTCAGAGTTGTATTGCACAATTGATAGAAAGTGTAAGTAGATTCACAGTTAAAATAGATACTGCATTAAATTTTGATTTTATAGAAGAAATTATGTATAAATATAGTTTGAAATTTTCTATTCAATAATAGATCGTTTTAAAAATAATTAAAGGTAAGTTTTATGGATTTTTACAAAGATATTGTATTAATGATGAGTGATATTTTGTGAATTGTTTTTTTTTAAATTTCTTTTGTAAACATTTTAAGAACTTGGTGGTAGGTTTGTTTTATTCTATATAAATTAATTTATATATAATTCTTTTATGAACCTAACCCCTTGACAAACTTAGCTGTTTTTGTCCATTGATAAATACTAGTGGATTAAATTCTTGGTGCTGAATCTAACCTTGTACAAATGTATTTAGATTTTGGATATTGGACCACATTCTGTACGTGCCTGTCTCAAGTAAAGAGCCTGAAGTACAGTGGTTGTCGTTGGTTCTTGTCTGTCATATTTGTTTTACGTTAATTGTTTTGTTTAATCTTAGGCCGTTAGTTTTCTCAACCGAATTGTTTCATATTTTTCATGTTGGGACCTTTTATAGCCTACTATTTGGTAAAGTGTTTTTTCTCATTGTTGAAGGCCTTACTGTTACCTTTAATTGCTTACATCACCTTTATTTGAACCTTGGTGGATAGTTGTCTCAGTGACAGTTATACCTCATCTCCTTATTTTATAAAAGTTCAATTTTTAAATTTTTCAGGTATATGACCACATTTATTCTGTGTCAAAAACCTATGCTGTGTCAAATATTTCATCAAAATTCAAATTCAGAGCTGTATCAAGCTTGAATTTAGTGTCCATACTTGTCCTAACTGTTCATGGTTCGACATCTGCGGTCGTATCATTCTGTGCCCCGCTGAGCATTTTGTTTAAATTTACAATTCATTGGATATGTAATTTAACTGCAAAAGCCACCAAGGGACGGTGTTGCATGGCAAACTGGGAGTTAGACGCACATTGTATACATACTAGTATTTATAATTTGATTAAAATACCTCGTACCTGATGAAGAGGGGTTACTATACATTGTAATTTGACTCCAGGCTGCACCAAGGGAACATGTCATACACAATTTACTAGTGAAAAGAACACTGGAAAAAAATGTGCTTTAAAAAAGCCAATACGTGCAGAATATCAGCCGTCAAGTAGCTGAATATGATTAATTTTACGTTAAATGAAAAGACTTTAAACTATATTTCATCTGTAATGCTTATAGCACACTTAAACTTTAAATCTAGTACAGAAATGAACTCCAATAAAGCATATGCATTATTTAACGTTACGTTCATTTTTAACGACGTTTTTCTCACAATGACTTTAAACCTCCATGATAGAAAGGAAGGATATAGGGTATCCATACATGACACAAAATCAGAGCATGTACAGCAAAAAACACAATTCTAGTTCTTACCGTTACCAAACTAGTTAAAACACAACAGTTTTCCTATTTTTATTGTCGTTCTTTTACTCCATTTTATATTAACTTATATAATCGCATTTACTCTCATCAACTCAATCTTAATTGATCTGCACTGATGTTTAAACTTGTCCGAGATACATATTAAGCTAAGACGTATATATTTGCTGTCGTTATGTTCTTACATGAAACACGTATCTACTGTACAAAAAGAACGCATTAAATAATTGTAAATAATTTTAAAAAGGAAGACTTATGGCCAATTTCCCCCTGAATTTTATTCACACCATGGCCGTTTTAAGTTCACCAATGGGTAAAGTGAGCTTTTCTCATCACTTGGCGTCCGTCGTTGTCGTCGTCTGTCGCGTCCGTCGTCCGTCGTCGTCCGTTAACCTTTATAAAAATCTTCTCCTCTAAAACTACTTGGCCAAATTTAAACTTACTTGGCCACAATCATTATTGGGGTATCTAGTTTGAAAAATGTGTCCGATGACTAAAATAGAACATAGGATAGAAATGCAAGTTTTGTCTATTACTTCGTAAACCGTTATGAATAGAGAAAATCTAACATGAGCAAAAATGTTCAGAATGTTGAGCTCTGTTGTCCATACATGTCAAGATTGTCAGGAGACTTCTTATAGGAGTTATTGCCCTTAAATGACAAATTTTACCATTTTATTTCATTTTGCCTATTATCTTGAAAACTATAAAAGATACAGAGAAACATTAAAATTCAAAATGATCAGCAAGAAAAGTTTTACAAATAAGTTCAATTGTTGAAATCGTCAGCCGACTCCTTATTAGAGTTATTGCCCTTGGATGATGATTTTACATTTTTGCGTTTTGCCATACAAATGCCCTTTCCTTGATCTTGATATCTATATCATTAACGGAAAGCTTAATACAAAATTTATGATAAAAGAGATGATTTTCATTTCCTATCGTTAATTATCCATTTTAGATGGTGACGTTCCTTGTCACCATCTTACGGTGTTTATATATCTCAACTTGTACGATTCGCTCGTGTATGTAACAACGTTTCAGATTTTAACGAAAGAAATTTATGTATTACTGAAAAATTATTACACCAGGGTTTTCGATATCATAAACTAGTCAAAACATTTACTAAATTTTATCATCGGTACAAGGACATCATTC
>JAASAO010001776.1:0-24899 GCA_017311375.1 Mytilus coruscus | reverse complement strand
CAGAATAGATAATAATGTGCAGAGAATATAAAGAATAGAGAAAAATGGACAAAAAAAAATAAAAGATAGAGAATATTGGGCAAAAAGTATAAAGAATAGAGAAAAATGGCCTAAAAAATTAAAGAATACAGAGATGAAGAATCCGCCTCCAGATCCCCAAGTATTAGACCCGTCGCGACGGAACAGGGGTATTAAACCCGATGCCTCGTGTAGGGTGAGTGCCGCGCTCTTTGCACGTAAAAGAGCATGTACAACAACTCTCTAAGGGGTTTATAGAATACCTGTTGGAAGGCAAAATGTCTGTCCTTATCTATCCTACTCGCATTTCGTAGTGGCATTTCGAATTGTGGACCCTTTTCGCTGTCGCACTACGCCTTGCAAAACCTACCTATTTCATTAATGGTTAATTTGTTCTAGCCTTGGATATGCATGTAATGTTTGCCACTGTTTGTAAGCAAATAGTAATCAATCAATCAATCAATCAATCAAAATACCTATATGAAGCCTTCAGTAACCCAGAACATTCCCGAGGATCTAATAAACGACAAAACAAAAAGAGTGACAAATAGGCAAATAAAAAATAATGAAAAAATAGAATTCAAGATAATTAAATATAAAAAATAATTGGGAAAGAAAAGAAAAAAATAAGGAGATAAATTGCCTTGAAATAGAAAATTGGGAAATGAAGGTCCCATTCCAGACCTCATTCCTAGATAAAGAACAGTGTATATCACTTAAGGATGTAGTCATTTCAGGTAAAAGAAATTTGTGTCAGATGTTCGGACTCTTGGGTTTTTTCCTACAATACAGGGTAAAATATTTTGCCCCATATCACCCACTTTTCTTTTCAGAGAAGACTTCAATGGCTCATAAAAGGTCATTACCAAAATTTAAAAAGATTATAGAAATATTATGAAATATAATACCAAAATATAAAGAATTGAAAATGTTACATTCAAATATATAATAATTGACCGCCAACAAATCATACTTGATTTGTTCGTTATTTGTAACATGAATGGAAATTTTTCCTTTGATCTTTGAGTGAGTTAACTTCGGTTATTTTTAGAGGAATGCGTTAACTGAACGATTTTTTAGTTGTTGCACTCTCCAGTCCCGCCGTGTGTCGCTTGTCATAGGAAAAGCAAAGAATGGGAGGAGCTTAGACCAGTGCTCTAACTTCATTCTCAAAAGTTGTTATTTCACTGTCTAGCTCCGCCTCCTTGGCCTTGTAAACTAAGAAAGCAATGACCATAAAATGTCCTATTAAATTCAAACAAAATGCATACACAACAATATATCCAAAAAAAATCGGGGAAAAGGGGAAACTTGTAAATCCTAAATTAAAAATGGTTCCCTATACATTGTACTTGCAACAAATGAATGCTCGAGGAGAGCTACAAAAGGAATAAGGCGATATTGATAATTTGGTGGATACTTGTTTTTATTGTAACAATATGAATATTCCAATTCAAAATTTATCACTGGGATTTTAGTTGTTTAATTTCCTCCACTTAATGAAAGAATAAAACAAAATGTAATAGAAATGACTATCAATTTTCCCACTGTTATTTTGGTTGGATACCTGTTTTTATCGTGTCGAAATTAATAATATTCTAAAAAATATATGTCACTGGATGTTTAGTAATTTTCTTCATTTTATAAAAATCTATCTCCGTGAATTGATCATGCTTCAAATATTTGTCCCTGGACCTTACACGCATTCAACATGCAACCATTGCAATCAATTAACCGATCTTTTTCCAGTTCTTGGGAATGGAAGAATAGTATTAATTACCTTCATAAATGGTATTAGAAAATGTTTCCTTCTTATCACAACGTTAAAACTCCTTTGAAACTACACGTGATTTTCGAGTTGGAGGGCAGATAAACATCGAATAAAATTTTGCATCACCCCCACTCCCCTTTTTCAAGAGTTTTCGGGGTGAAAAAATATTGAATAACACGTAAATGCCTATCCAACCTGAATCCCACGGCAACAATTCATTTAAATGGTACCTGTATCTGACATACAAATCCAACTGACATCTGCTGCATGTGTTGATTTTCTGGAAATCAGATATAGTATCACGCCACTATTTGATTGACATATTGAAAAGTACAGTAAAGTTTTATTGGTCAGCATTTGACCTTTGACATGTGTCATAGCCCATTAATTTTACAAATCATATATAGCCACGCCTTACTCATTAACTTATTTAATCCACTCAAAGCTACGCTTTTCGTGAATTAAATACGTTACACCCCAGTTCTATTGTTATACTTCATAGTTTCTATTTCTGAAACAAGTGTAAATTGAATAGATCTATTGTTACGAATAACAATGGATTTTGACCACAGGGTGTGACGAGCGGGGTTTCTGGAAACCCCTGCTTCTACATCCCGCAAACAAAGTCCATTGTTATTCGTAACAATAGAAATTGATTATTTTTTAAATAGCATGAACATAAGAAATTACTAGTAGTGTTCACTACAAATTGTTTCATGATATTAAAAAAACACATTTTAGGAAATTCCAATAAGCATCTATATGGAATACAAAAATAATCCTTTAAATACTCCTTTGCTTGAAGGTTTTTTTTATCCCAGTCATATGTCTCTACTCTCGGACCCCCGCCCCCCGGTTACCCAGTGGCCTATCCGGGGTTGGGGGTTCCGCGGATTGGACCCGACTTTTATTTAAAAGATCAATGCATTTGAATGGTTGGAACTCCCCCCCTTTTTCTCTTGAGTTGGGAACCCCCGGCTGGATCAGCCCCTGATTAACCCCAAAAAGGGAGTTCCTCTACATTAAATTTTGTATGTTGAGCGTGTCTGGTAGTCGGGTTTCTAATGCAGACACACCTGTCCCTTAGTATGTTCGAATATGAATTTTTGTTAATTCTCAAGAAGAGGTGGGGGCTTTTGTTTTTGATAAAATCGTAAGATATAAAATAGTTATGATTACCTTTATTAAACTGATACAGGTAAGTACTTTGGGGTATAATATTGCCTTCATCTTTAGTCTCTTCTACCAAATCCAACGCTTGCCACAAAATGTCGTCCGTCTTATAGCCGTCCATATTGACAACTGTATACCAGGAGCATGATTGATGGTTTTTTTTTAAATAGGAATGCACGAAACGGTCAACCTTGACCTGCTGATCCATATTAGCACATGGATTTAACGGGAATATGCAAAACAGCAACTTTGACATCTGTTAAATCTACTCACTTGTCAAAGTTTGAACGAATATAGCCAAAGTAAGGTTACTAGTGGGGTTTCATGTAAAAAAATTCTATAAATAATGGTTTGATATTGTAAATAAATATGCTGTCCATTCTTTTTCATTTAGTAATTAATGTTAAGAAATATAGGGTTTAGAATGGGGTGTAAGTTAGTTATACACCTCGGGACACGGCGTGTCTGGATAAGAAACCTCTCCGGCCTCCGGCCGTCGGGGTTTCTTATCCAGACACACCTATCCCTCGGTGTATAACTATTACTTAATTCGTAAAAGGCATGCTATATATATAAAATGTTCATGCTGTAATTGAATATATATCAATGTTGGCCGTTATAACGAAAAACCTACATTCTATATACTGCAGCAAATATCCTAACAAATCGATATTTCTTTTAATGTCGATTTCATGTCACGTCACTTTTCTTCACAATTTGGGACTCGTTTATGGATGGAAAATAGTTTTTTTTGTACTAAAATTTTCATAATATAAAAATTGTAGCTATATATTAGATCAATGTCTGAATTAAAAATATCAATAATATCAATTGTTTTGTATTCGGCACGTTTCGAATAGTTGATATTCTTCAGTCGTTGACCTAATAATGTATATTTATGTGTCAGGGTACATTGTTCCGAGTCAGGAGCATCTACTTGTCGTTGGTTGTTGTCGGTCATATTTGATTTTCGTTATTTTTAAGTTATAAATTAGGCCATTGTGTTTCTAGTCTTAATTTAGTCATATTTTGTCGTGTTATGGTTTGTTGTAGCCGACTTGTTTTGCTTTTTGTTGAAGGTCGTAAGGTGACCTATACCTTCCATCCACGTCATCTGATCTCTGCCAGCTGGATAGGTGTCGCATTGACAATCATACCACTTTATGTTATAGTAATTACCCTAATCATGTAGCTATAATAGAAATTCTTTCATCCAAGAAAAAGTAAACATATAGAAATTATACATATGCATATTTATTTCAGGTTTAATAAATTGTGTATTTTATATAAACTTTGTGTAATGTCATATATTGGGTTCCCTTCCTGAGTCACTTCGTGCATTAATATAAGTACTTGGTCATATTTTTGCTAACACATGGTTTCTATAAGTTCTTTTCTGCTTGGCAACATGAACGTGACAAATCCCGCCATTTTTTTAACGATCCACGGATGATGATTGGCTAGTGTTCTTTTGTATACTGTGTGAGCAATATGCGAACTTTTATCTTCGTCCTCACTCATACTCATTTCGTCTATAAATCTTAATATAAATTCCAACGCTCTTTGTAATCTAAGTAATGTCCTTGAACCTGACGGCACACGACCTCTGAAGGTCGTTAGTCCATACTCGACTTCGTATTTGATCATTGACTGAACGGATCTGTAATTGTCACAAGTATCACAACGACGCCATGTTTCAAGAATGCCGATCTTTTCTTCTAAATCTTTTGCCACAAAGCCAAATAATCTTCCTTGAAGTCGGAAAATCTGGAAAAAAAAGAACAGATATTAGTTTTTTTTTTTTCCAAATCTTATGTGTTTGTATAATTCAATTATAATTTGATATAGTTAAACGCAAAACAACCGGCAAATAAAAATAAAATACATGAGGGCCTGGATTGGGGCCCTTCATTTCTTTATTCTTTAATTTTTTAAACCATTTTTCTCTATCCATTATCTTATTTTACACTTATCATCTATTCTTTGTATTTCATGACTAATTATTAAGGGAACGACCATTTAACTTCAAAAGGGGTTGGTTATGATTTTTTCCTAAAAAAATATTCTGATCCCCAATTTGAAAAAGAAATATTGTGGTCAAGCAGATGACAAAAAATAATATTCTGAATCCAGATTTTCCCCATACCTTATAGTGTTAAATTTTGAAAAAATAATTTTATTGATAGCGTCGAAAAACTAGAAAAAGTATGCGTGAAAACAAATTTCTGACTTAGACAAACCATTCTTTCTTTTTATTTGCCAATTCTTCTCTATTCTTTATTTTTTTCCATTTCTTCTGCACATTTTGCCCATTATTCTCTATACAGTAAACCCCATTTAAACCCTCATATATTTTCTTGCTATCCATATTCTTTTCTAGATATTTCACCAGAAACACTCAAGGCAAACTAGAATCTAGTCAATATTCCATAAAATTTAAGAAAAGCATGCAAGTAAAACAAAAAACTTTATAAATTTAGTTTCTTTATTCATGTGTTTGTTATTAATACGCCTGTCCCAAGTCAAGAACCTATAACCCTTGTTAGTCTTGTGTTTTTTTTAAATTTTAGTTCATTTATATGTTTCGGAGTTTAGTGTGGCGTCCATTTTGCTAAACTAGGATACATTATTGTTTAGGGGTTAGCCGAAGCTCGCCTCCGAGTGCTGGATTTTCTCGCTGCGTTGAAGACCCATTGGTGGCATTGGACTGTTTTCTGCTCTTTGGTCGGGTTGTTGTCTCTTTGACACCTTCCCCGTTTCTATTCTCAATTTTTCTCTTATGTAATTCATGTAATGTTTCCTTTTAAGTCCGTCAGGTTTTACTTTTTGCAATTAAGTTATTGGTTTGTTTCTTATAATTTCTATATTCATTAACGGATAATTTACGAAAGAGAGGCGGAAGATACAAACAGGAAAGTTATGTTTTAAATGAAGTCAGTATCGAAGAATTGACTACTGAGCGGATGATACCAGTTCACAGTCCGTCATCAGCAGTATCGACCAACTGCTAGCAGATCATCAATACGGATTTAAGGGGGAGCTCTTTATATGGTTAATGGATAAACATTTTTGTATATCCCACACCAAACGTTGTTTGGTTTAATTTGTGCCCCCTTTTACAAAATGCTCGATCCACATCCGGCTAGAAAAGTAGTCACACGTTTCATAAAATTTGGTTAGTCTGAAGTGTTTCCCGGATTAACTTATAAAAAAGAAGTCAAATTATGTCTTGATTTATTTTGTTTTAGTCTCTTATCTTTATTGGGCCCTTTAGCTTTTTTCCTTATTCGAGCGTCACTGATGGCGCACAAAATTTTAATCCTGGTATTTATGATGAGTTCATTATCATCACAATTTATCATTACAGCTGTATCATATTGAGTGAAATAAATTATTTACTTTGTCATTCAAGTTAATTGAACTAATCTAACCATTGAGTAAATAAAGTATGATGATTAGTAATAGTTCTTTAGAACTTGTGACGCACATTGATGTAGACACAATCATGTACAATGTAGATCACTTTTATCAATGAGGACCATGATCTATTCCGGTTAAAAAGGATGTTTTTGTTTCTTTAGTTTTTACTACAAAAACTTTAAAAACAATGGATTAAATTCTATTTTTTTAATCTCTTAAATACAATATACTTATCGACAACAAGGGATAATCTCTATTATAATTGACTTAAAAAACAGTCGATCTCCAAAAATAGTTTTAAATTATTTTAACTGCATAGAAATATTATGAAAGGATGAAAAATAAACTGTAAAAAAAGACACAAACAAATAAACAAAATTAAAACGCTTAAAAATAGGATAATAGACTAATTTATTTTAGTTTTGTATTCATTAAAGAAATGCGCATTTATGGACCAAAGGATTGAAGGCATACTGTTGAACAATTGTCCTAGTTTATAGGGGGAGTGTTTAGTCCTATAACATTTGACATCGCATTTTATTTACGCTTTTCTGCTTTTTAATTTTTGGTTGTTCGAAATGTGGAAATCGTGGTTAAGCATTCAAAAGTAGGAGGCAAAATTCAGAAAGTGAACGCTAGAAGCAAGGTCGTACTTATAGGACATGGGAAAACAAAATGTCAAAAACGGCCCTATTCTTTGCGTGTCTGTTCTCAGTGGCCTGTACTCAAGGTAAAGTTGTTGGTTGTTGTCAGTCATAACCGTTTTCATTTAATATTAGTGAATTTTGTCTTTTGAATGTTTCACATGGTCTCTTAAGCTACTGTGATGAATACGTTTTGTTCATTGTTAAAGGCCACATAGTTACCTGTTACGTAGTTGCCTTTCGGTCTTTTGAGGTTAGATGTCGCATTGGCAATCAAACCACATCCCCTTATTTTTATATCAAGGGTCTTTACGGTATGGGGTTTTCGCATTGTTGAAGGCCGTAAGGTTGCCTATAATGGCTTACATCCACTTTATTTGAACTCTGGTGGGTAGTTGTCTCATAGCCAACCATACCACATCTCCTTTTCTTATATCAAGGGTATTGTTAACATTATTATACTAGAAGGTACATGCAAGATACTTTCATTTGTCAACTGAACATTTCTTATTCTTTAAAATAGATATAGGAAGATGTGGTATGAATGCCAATGAGAAAAATTTAAAAGTCTGTTCCTCATCTGACACAAATCCCTACATATTTAAATTTGATTCATGATACCAGTATTTCATTCCTAATAAACGTGCTGTTTCAAGCTGATTTTTTTTAGTTACTAAATTAACAGTCTGTTTCGAAATATTTTTTTAATTATGTCAATATTATAAATAAACATGTTATTTCAAACTTAATGTCTAAAGAAATATATTGACATATCGATTTTAATTTCAATTTCTAAATACAGTTATTTTAAAATTATACACTATATAAACACTGGACACTTTTAATTTGCAAAACACTCATTTGCAAATCCGCCGCCGCCTCAAATTAGAGCTACAGAGTCGTGTATATAACCAAAATGTGCGGAATTACATGGGATTCAATAATTTCATTGCTTTTCTGCTGTTACTATAATATATATTTTGTAATTTGATTTACAAAAACATGGGATTTTCAATATCCCATGGGACAGGACAAAATCCCATGGAATTTTTGGTCCCATGGGATAATTGTAGTCCCATGGGAAAAAAATCCCATGGGACTATAATTATCCCATGGGATTTTAATATTCCATGGGATTTTAATATCCCATGGGACAAAATAAAATCCTATGGGATTCAAATTATAAATATATAACAGTAATGTGTATGTTTCAATGAATTCTGTTTGGTAGTGAAAAGTTTTATAATATATATATATGAGTGTATTTTTTATTTTATCACAAATATGTTTTTAATTTGTTTATATGACAATAAAGATTATAATTATTTGAAAAGTATAATAATATTTAAAGTAAAAAATAAAATCCTTTAAATGAAATAAAATGATGACATGTCTAAGTAAAAGAAAAAATATTGTTTTGAAATCTTTGTTTTGTTTTTTTATTATTAAAAATAGAACTGAAAAAATATTTCATATTCTAACTGAATAAATTAACAAAGCACAGCTAATAGTTAAGTGAGGTAAAGTTTTCTTTGTTATAGTTTCATTACAATACATGAATATGCAAAAATTTGAATTTTATTCCTTTACAGTGTTCATAATATTATGTTTATATTTGCAAATTTATAAAATAAACACTTTTCTTGATAAGTTTTAATTTTCTTGTTTCCGCTTGCTATATATTATTCAGTCCACTATATAAGAGTCAAGTGAACAAATTATTTTTCTACTAGAATATTCATACAATTCAGACAAAACATTGTTGCAATCTGTTCTTCAAAGATCTTCCTCCATACATCATTATTGAATGGAGCGATTTAAATGAGTGGACAAAGCAAGTTCATTTGAACAACAAAATACTTATACTTTTTTTTCATTCGTCCCTTCTTTCAATTGATAATTATGTTGTTGCATTTAGATGATTAAGTTCTTGTGCATCCATGATCATGATGATATGACTCCTTTTTGTTTATAGTCGTTATGTTGAAATTTCCTCTTTCTTATGTAGGAAAAGAACACATTCTATTTCAAAATAATAAAAAATATCAACTTTATGTTTTCTGTTCAGTATTGACCTGTTGAATGATGATCATGAAAACCAAGATGTCTGACCTACAAATACACAAAACTCAAAAATTATAAATGTGAGAAATACAGCAATAAAATGGCTATTTTATCATGTTTATAAACATTTTGATTAACTTTCATTTGGAAATCAATTGTAAGTACTTTTATTTCAGTGCTTTGTGTCTATGGTTTTCATATTAGTTGTTTTTTGCCTTGTAGCAGTCTTTTGAGTTAAGCCAATTGCAACAAGTTTGTTCAAATGTTGTGCTGTTATTAAAACCACTGTCCCAGGTTAGGGGTGCGTTGGGTGCTCACAAAATGTTTATTTTATTAATTGATATTTGCTTTGAATTAGCTGTCAGTAACTGTGAGTACTAACAGTTCTGTATGTTGAGTCTTTTTTGGCAAAGGGAAAGAATAATTTCCAGTCACATCCAGTCTGTGTTTCTGGTAGCTGTTTTTCTGCTTTGTTGCATTCTTATGAGTTAATAAAATTGAGAATGAAAACAGGAATGTATCAAACTAATCTGACCCAAGAGCAGAAAAAAGCCCTTTTCAACTGATTTTTATAGTTTTTATATTGAACCGACACGTACACCACTGTCCTTAAATAGGAGGATTAGGCGCCAGCAAACATGTTAAACCATGCCACATTTTGTAAGTTTCTGTCCCAAGTCAGGGGCCTGTTATTCGGTGGTAGTCAATTGTTGCTATATATCATATTTGTTTTTTGTTTATTGTTTTGTGCAAAAATCAGGCACTTAACTTTCGCCTTTGAAATGTTTTACATTTGTAATTATTTCATGGCCTTTTATAGATTACTATGCGGTATAGGGTTTGCTCATTGTTGAAGGCTGTACGGTGAACTATTTTTGTTAAATTTAATGTCATTTGATCTCTATTGGAGAAAAGTCTTATTGGCAATCATACCGCTCCTTATTTTTAAATCAACCCGGCCATATTTTGCCTGTCCAAAATCAAGAGCCTGTACAAAGTTCAGTGGTTGATGTTGGTTCACGTCCATCATATTTGTTTTTTCATTATTTGTTTTTTATTATAAATTAGTCTGTTATATTTGAAGTTTGAATTGATTTTTTGTTTCAAATTTTGTTTGTGGTGTCTTTTATAGCTGACAATATCATGTATAGGGTATGGGTTTTCTCATTATTTGCAGGTCACCATTGGCCGCTAATAAGTAATTGCGTTGCTTACATCCACTCAATTGAACTCTGGTGGATAGTTTTCTCATTTATCATACCACATCTTATTTTCATAATAATTATTATTCAAGGGCAATAACTTTTATAGAAGTGGACTTACCATTTAGGCTTTGTTGACTTCTTTAAATCTATTTTTGTTGATAATTTCTGTGGTTTATAGTTTTCCTTTATCTTTGATGTTCTTGCCCTACACATAAAAAGGTACACCTTATCATTTAATGACAATAACTACTAATGTAAATTCAGAAATTATTGTGTGCATATATTATTGTGATTTTGGACTTAAATGCTATTTTAATTTTTGCGATATTGAGAAAAATCAAGTTTAATTCATATGAAAAATTTCAAAATATGAGTTTAAATTATTATGACTACAACCCTGTCGCATTTTTCGCAATAATAAAAACCATGCAAGAATCTCTGCAAACTTTTCATTGACCAATGAACCATGAAAATAAGGTCAAGGTCATATAAAACATGCCAGACAGACATGTGCATCTTACAATTACTCCATTCACCAAATATAGGGGCCTTATTGCTTTCAGTATCCGAAAAATAGACCAAACCACAAAAACTAAACATTGTCCAATGTACTATGAAAATAAAGTCAAGGTAAGATGAAAAGATAGTTGACCTTTGCTAATTTGAAAATAAGAAAATAGAAAACCTGACCAAAAAAAAAAAAAAATAACATTGAGCAAAAAGTATAAAATATAGTAGACCTATTGCTTATAGTATTTTAGATATGGACGTAACCACAAAAGCTTAACCTTGTTCACTGATCCATGAAATAAGGTCAAGCCAGGTGAAAACTGTCTGACGAACATGAGGACTTTGCAAGCACATACCAAATATAGTTATCCTATTACTCATTACAAGAGAGAAATTAAGAATTCAAAATTCCATCGTTTGTAATATATGTAAATGATTTCTTTTAATATATACATCATTGTGTACATTGTCCTAGTTAAATAAAGGACATGGACATTTTTACCTAGGAATAGTGATATCATGGACTAGAGGGTTTCACATGTCACGTCGTATCTCAAAAATGATTTATGATTATTGCTTAACACTTTACACACTTCTTAGTTATATTAATCTAAAAATCTGTATACTTTCAAACTTAATTTTAGAGTTATCGAGTTTTTTTTTTGTAAATAAAAGGGGGCAGGGTTCACATGTCGCGCTGTATCTCAAAAACTATCTATGATTATTGTAGAAAAATCTCAAACAAAAAGGCAACGGGCATATCATGCGCTCGTTTCCGAGCTGTTTATTATACATGTTATATTTGTCTGACCAGACAATTTTTACCAGGACTTATTTATCTCTTACACTAGTTCTCAGAGAGACATGTCACCTTACCTTGACACATTATTCTGACTCTGAACAAACCGGTATTTGCTCCTGCTCCTTAATAATACTGCGTGCTTAGGGGAGAAGCAGCAAATACCAATTTTAAAGTCTTTGGTTTTACACGATTGGGTTCAAAATAAACAACCTTCTGCACTTGAGGTGAACACGAAAACACGAGACCAGGCAGTATAACATAAGGAGTTTACCCAAGATTTAAAGTTTCCAAGTTTTATGCAAAAATTGAATCAAAATCATCATTGAAAAGCAATAACTTTTTAATAAGATTTAAGTTTCTCTTTAAATATTACAGTTTTCGAGATAAAAAGGCAAATTCAAGAAATATGAAGAAAAAAATTTCGTAAAAATCTGTATTTAAGGCAACAACTTCTATATGTCAGCTGCCAGTTTTGATGCAAATGGACAGTAGATTTTTTTTCAACATTCTAATCATTTCTACCCTTCTCAGATATTGTCTATCTATTTTGGCCTTTTGTAGCTTATTACGCAGTTTTGCTTTTTAGCCCATTGTTGAAATCTGTACGGTGACCTATATAGTTGTTAATTTCTACTTCTGTTGAAGAGCCGTCACTTTGGCAATGATACGTAAATGTACCATATTTGTATATGTTTTTGTCATGTAGGTGTAAGGGGACAACCTTTAGATTTTCTGGTGGGATGAAAAGTGGAGGAGAATTTTTTATCACCTGGCCTGGTTAGTTTTCCCGGGTTCGTAATGATAGAAAACCCGGGAAATTGTAACAAACCCCTGTGGTACGACCATATTTGCAAATACTTATAAAGTCTTGTGGCTATTTTAACTTTTTTCTGGGACGCCGTCATAGGAAAAATAATTAAAATAGCTTTGCAAGAAGTAATAATTATTGGACTATTAAAAGATGTAACCTAATTCTTACTTATTTGGGGGAGAGGGTATTAGAACCCCTATTCAATCTGAATCAGTGAACTGAATTATTGTCTTTTGCAGCAGTCCAGGGTAACGAGTCAACATCTGTAACTAATCATGCAAATTGATAGTCAACTTTTTCAGGGGGTCCACTTCCTATATACAAGGTGATAGGACGTGTCACTTAAATAGTTCACCTTTTCAAGATTGAAAATATGTGAATAGGTCGGGAATACTATCAGAAATATATGATTAGCTCAATAAAAGTTCCCATAACTTCTTCGTCCGTCATCTTTCTATGTGTTCCCGGCTGTTTTTATCAACCAACTTATCTAAATGATAAGTAAAAGGTGGGGTAACAGAACCACAGTGGCACCCCCTATCAATCAAGTATTGATATAGCCCCCGAGTCAACAGTATACCTTTTTCAGAATGTCAGCTTACAAAGAATCACTGGTGAGAGGGGAGTGTAACCGATAAATTGATCCCGAAACAGATAACATTACAGGAATATCGATTAGTTATTTACGGAAAAGACAGACTGTGCAGAATATATATACTGTTCCCAGGTATTATACATTTGAGTATTTTACTGCTACAAGATAGTTGATTTGCTAATCACGCACCAGTTGCTGAGCAGAGCTCGAGGAGCAGAGAACCATATTTTCAAGCCAGGGACAGTTAGTATAGAAAGTCCCTGTAAAAAGGCCAGGCAAATCCTAACAGTACTGTGACTTAATGAAACATGTATACATATCAAATCCCAGCACCTCGCCCAGCACCCTGTAGGTTTATATCGTTTCAGCGTTTTTTCGGATATTTT
The DNA here is from genome assembly GCA_017311375.1 of Mytilus coruscus. NCBI lineage: Eukaryota > Metazoa > Mollusca > Bivalvia > Mytilida > Mytilidae > Mytilus > Mytilus coruscus. Next base: position 11,500 of record JAASAO010001776.1, on the reverse strand, counting down.
TTAGGAAATTAAAGAATCAGTATATAATATAAATATGTCTGTGGTCACCGTCATGCATTTAGGTAAGAAATTCCAACATGCATCCTCAATAATTCATGCGTATTTATCACATCAACATAACTGATACATTATATTATTTTCCAATAATTATGTAAATCATTTTGATTTACAATTACATATATCTGCAGTGGCGGATCCATAAATTTTCATAAGGGGGGCCCACTGACTGCCTAAGAGGGGGCCCGCTCCAGTTATGCTTCAGTGATTCCCTAAATAATCAACCAAATTTTTCCCACAAAAGGGGGGACCCGGGCCCCCTGGAAAACCCTCTAAATCCGCCTCTGATCTGGGACTAATGCCTGTATAGATCTGTCAGTTTCCAGAATAATAAATATAATTGTATCTTAATCTTTGGAAAAATCCGATTTCAAATTGTTAAATTATTTTACTTCATAGTTATGTCAAAGAATACTTTTTAAAGTTTTATATTTTAAAATTAAAATGAATCTGAAGAAAAACTTTTAAAACTGTAATGATATGGTCAGTCAACTGATTTGTCGAATGGCTGATTACAGGTAATTAAAGCATGCAGTAATTTTCCATTACGACAGTGCGTGTACCCTGGGGTGTGTATAAAGTATTAGATATACCATAGTTTTCTAGAGAACATCCTGTCTATGTGTAATGCAGATTGGCGACATTACACAAAATTTCTTTTGTTAAATGTAGTTAAGTATCTGTGTCTATTCCTTATTGCAACACTACAAATTTTTCGAAGAAAAAAATGTTTAATTAATAAAAAAAAAATCACTTATATAAAATACAGAAGTAAAAAGTAGCAAATAAACTTCTGTAACTACGCTTGAGTAAACATAATTTCACTATACATGTATGTGGCGTCCTTGGAGATCAAAACCCCGTTTAAAAAGGGTTTGTCTACTTTCGTCTATTGCCGAACATTCTATAATCAAGGATTTGTACCAATCCTTGCTATAACATAACGAATCTCGTCGCAAATATCACCACAATTACAAGTACAAATACAGTCTTCTTCTACATATTTTGCCATTTAACAATTTCAAAAAGAAATTTTTAGTCGACACTGAAGTACCAAAAACTACAAAAAGAACGGTCTCTAAAAACACCGCAAAGGACCTCATTTGTGCACAAAGGAGCACTAAGGACCCCAAAGAAGTTTGATTAGAGCACAAAGGACCTGGAATTGCTTATAAATGGTGGAAAAATGATTTCTTACGAAAAAAAAAGATTTTTATTAAAATACTTGAGTTAAATTGGTTGAAGATTTACAATACCGTGTTCTGTTATCGGTACGGATATGCAAAAGATTACGGCCCTTTCATATAAGATTTTACTAAGTTATACATTTATGTCATGAAAAATATTATGAAAACACAAACATATAAATACAGACTGGACTTTAACCGAAAAAAGTAAAGCAAAAATTTGTTTGTCAAGATTTCAACTCGACAATTAATAAGTATTGTTTAATGAGGACTTGATTGCACATGGGATGAACAAACCGTTATAAATTCTTTACAGTTAATCATCAGCGTTACAAGACAGTCTTTAAAAACAATAACATAATAATATGTTTTTAATTTATATATTAAAAAAAAAAAAAAGAAAACTTCAGACATATGCAAAATAATAATATACAAGTTTTCTAAATATAGATCTCACAAGCGGCGATCGAAGACAAAGTCTATTGAAGCAGAGATATAATATTATATCTATGATTGAAGTTTAAAAAAAAATGAATAAATATAAACCATTTTACTCAAATTTTTTTAAGAAATAAAATAATAAAAAATCAGAGAGTTCTCCATTGAAACGTTCGAAGCTATACGAATTCAATATGATTCGCTCTCTATACAACTAAGTTTCAGGTTTATCTAGATATCAACAACTTGAACAAGTAAACATTAGTATCCTTACATAATTTTCGTAGTTTTGATAAATTCTCTTATCTCAAAAAATATTACAACAATATAATAAGAATAATAATTGACGTTTTTATCGTTTATATTATATTACAGCTATTTAAAAATTTACTTGAATTTATGAGCTATCACATAGTCCGGATATAAAGTCGGTTCCGAACCGATACTGGTGTTCAGCCATGTACCTTCAGTCATGGTTCATCGACTTTGAATATTTGCATAACTTGCATGTTCAAGTATTGCTATTTTAATTTCAACATTTGCATTATCAAAATTACAAAAAGACGAGACATATCTCTGTGATAACAGTTTATTCTGCTGAACTGGTTATAACAATTGGTTCTTCCGGAGTCTGAACTAATTTCCTACTCTGCTCAAGACTTGGTAAAGTGACGAGATTTGCATGTGAAAGTTGGTTCTTTATCTTCTTTTCTCTTATTTCTAACTCGAAAGCGTGGCACTCAAAATATCATTTAAATCATGTCCGTTTTTTCCTCTGTTTATCATCAAAATTTTTCCTGCAACCCTCGCAGTCTGGTATCCAAACCCAAAATATTTCCTGACCTGAGGATAACCACAGGTTGTTTTCCTATGAATGAAAATCCAGAAAATGACACAATGAATAGTAAAAATCTTTATTTATTTTAAGTCGACTCATTTATAATATACAATTAGTAATTAGTTATAACAAACTATCGCTTTTCTTAATTTTGCTTTAATCTTTTTTTATCTTGCTACTTTAGTGATATGATTTTTTCTTAGTTGAGAAGACAGAGAATTATATGACGTCTTGAGCCTAAGTCAATGACCTCGTCTAGGAAAACACAAATATTAAATATTTCGGATAACTTATATCTTAAGATGTATATATAATTGTAAGGCACATTATCAAACAACCAGATTATTAAGTTATACATGATCTGTAAATGAAATAAAATGGTGCAAGAATATCAAGGTGTGTGTAATCGATGTTTGGCACCCCCTAATACTGTTCGTTGTTCTTCAAACACTTTAACATTCAAGTTTTTCCTCTCCTGTGTATTAACTTCCTATCATTAAAGGCATATGTATTTAACAGCAATAGATAAATCAATATATGGTATATGTACAACATTTTTTTTTAAATACAACTAAATAGTACATGCAAGCATTTAAACACATTTTAATGAAAACAAAATGTTCTGTCAGTAGAATACAAAATTTATACTCCTGATTTTACCCTCAATGTTAATAAATAAACTCATTAAAGATACCAGGATTGAAATTTTATATCTGCGCCAGACGCGCGTTTCGTCTACAAAAAGACTCATCAGTGACGCTCGAATAAAAAAATGTTAAAAAGGCCAAATAAAGTACGAAGTTGAAGAGCATTGAGGACCAAAAATTCCTAAAAGTTTTGCCAAATACGGCTAAGGTAATCTATTCCTGTGGTAGAAAAGCCTTAGTATTTCAAAAATTTAAAGTTTTGTAAACAGTTAATAAGATTACATGTTTTGCTAATGGAAACAAAAACAAATCTCTTAAATAGAAAATAACTTTACCTGTGCAATGACAAAATATAGAATAGATGAATGACACTTCGAAGTTTCATGTAAATCATTTTTCTTTTTCATCTCCATAAGGTTATCTAACACTCCATTAAGTTTCATAAAAATCCTGCAAGTAATGTAGTAGTAGTTCTTGTCGTGCACTTGCTTCCTTTTGCTAGATCCACTTGTCACCTCACATTTGTTCGTCAGCTTGTTGTAAACATTCAGCGGTCTGTCTTTACGGAACATATCGGACATCTCTATCATAACGCTTGCGGGTGTTTTTAAATATTCTTCACCAGATTTCGAATTACAATGAGGTGCTAATCCTGGAAACTTTCCTAAATATTCCACTACAGCAACACTTTCCTTTGCGAGTTGTTCTAACCAAGAAACTCTCTTTTTATAATTACAATCTTTCTTCAATGTTGCTTAGCTTCTACTAAGCGCAAACACGGTCTCCGGAGTTGGTTATTGGTCAATTGGAACATAAACTTTCTTCTTGTTTACTATTTTTTTTACTAAGCAGTAAGCACCATCTCTCTTACAAATGAGTCGTAATCCGTTAGATGTGTGTTGGTAAAAATATTTCGGTGTCGAACCTTTGTAGTTGTGGATAACGTATTTCAAACAAAAACAGAGACTGTAAAAAAATATGAAATAGAAAATTTATTCATCCGAAGCAATACAGATACTCTTTATTTTAGATAATGTTGCATTAGTTTTGGCATCCCCATACAACGAGCATGAACCTAGTAGGTGCAGATGTATTTGAACTAATTCCAACCCAAAATCCGCGCTGGTTTAACTGTTTCTCATTTCAAATTTTGCAACCATCTCCTAAGAGTTGAACATTGGTTTACAAAACTCTATGTTTTTTGTGTTTGTGTCTCCTTTTTCAGAGGTTGTATGATTCTAGTTAAGTCATCAATGATACCTTGTGTCGTTGTGAAACTAGTTACAATATCAGCCAGTTCTGAAGGGAGTGCTGGTAGTACTGGAACCTCATTAGTTTCCTTATATCGAATAAAAAATAAACGTAACAAAACAAACGAAAGAAAAATAGAAAAGAAAAAAAAAAACAATAAAACAAATTTAACAATTGGATCATTTGGAACCTCACTTCTTTTCTTATGTCAGCAACAGAATAAGAATAACAAAATTAAACAAACGAATCAAAAATTGAAAGAAAATAAATCATATTTGAGTAAAATCACATATGCATATGTTTGTCTACATTTGCATGGTTCTTGTTTTCATTTCAAATTTGCTTTCATCAGTGTGTTTGTTTTTGTTTTGTTTTGTATTTTTTATTTGTAATGATATGCAGTGATATCTCCTTGATATACATTACATTTCAGTTGTTTGCCTTTTGATTATTTTAAGGCCATTCAAATCAAATACCAGTATTGAAGGCCTATTAATGGCTGAGAAGAAAAACAGCAATTAAAACGTGTTTTGTTTTGACTTATGCATTGGTCTTGAATATCTTATTTCATTTCGGTTACTAGGTCATTCTTAATAATTACCATAAGCTGTGAAGTAGAAGTTGGGTGTTGATGAAAAACCCTTGGATGTGTACGAGTAGATTGGTCCACATTCGGCTTGACCATTCGGCTTAAATTGTTATTTTAATACTGGCACCAGTCATAAGTTCTAATTCTTTAACCTAAATGATATTCGTTTAATTGAGCTACGAAGATTCATAATTCTAATTATGTCTGACACACGGTACTGGCCCTTGGACACCAAAGCACGCTGCAAGTCCTTGAATTGGGTTTCCATGATTTCCTTAGTAATCACTGTCAAGTACAGTAACGGTTTCGATCGCCATTCTATGCTGATTTAAGTACGTGGTTCAGTGATTCGCTATTGTTGTTGGTCCAGCCTTTGTCAAAGTAACCTGGTTGTGTCGGTCCCGCCCATAAATCAGGAATTGTATGTGGTACACGAGTAGCGAAATATCGGTGGAATGAAGCTGACAGTTCCTTTGTCCGGTCATCGAGCTGTTCACACTTCACATCAAAACTAATGTCGTCATCGGAATGTACTAGTCCTTGGTCACCGTAGATGCTGTCTAGTGTGGACTCTCTATCTTTTTTGTCGATTCCATCGTCTATCATTTTCTGTTTAATGTTAACCTTTAAATGTCGAATACAAAGAATGTGTCCAGATTCGGGGATTTCCGTTTTAATAGATTTCACTAATCCTGTTTCTTTGTCCGTACCACAAAAAGGTAGTTCTGTGTCGGAGTCGATTAATTTTACTCTAAGATTGTTGAAAAAATTACTGAAGATGTCGAAGTCGCTGTTGTCATGAATATAAATCGGACCCAAAAAATTCTGTGGTTCTTTTGTCTTCTCCATAACAACGCCCATCTGCTTGTTACTATTCACATGCATATCACACAGATTAAAGGTCTTGTCTACTTCTACGGTCGATAGTCTGGAACAACACATGTGTTTTAGGTCTTCAAGCTGAGAATCGGAATGACGGATCAGGCACGGTGCCTTCCCTTTCTCTCGTATGATGGATCGGACAATAGTGTCTTCATCACCGGCTAGCATCCTGTCAATTTCGTTTATGTGGTCGGCGATATTTCCAGTGCTTACAAAATGGCATAGAACTTGTATTCGCTGTTTTTTCCTTTTCCTTTTTTGCCTGTTTCCCAAAATTTATATAACCAATTGTTGATGTAAGTTTGTCTCTAAAAACTTTGTATTGAACGAACTTTTGGCCATTATAAAGGGCTTCTGGTCTTTCCATGATTAATTTGTCTTCAATCTCTTTGACACATTTTTGGCTGCTTTGGCATCTGATGCTATTTTAATTTTGTGCAACAATTCTTAATCTTGATGGTGGTCGCATTTAATACACCTACATACGTGTCTTGCGGAGGGATAGGTGTAATTTTCATAACTAAGTGGTGTCAGCTAGAAGTTTGACAGTACGTCATGTTCGCCTTTCACATAAGTAATCATTTTAAGATTTGAAAGCACAATAAGTAAAATTATATTGGATTTCCAACTTGATACAGCTTAGTATTCGAACATTGTATACATATTATTTTCAAAATTAACTTTAACACTCCAATTAATTACATAACATTTTTAAACATGTACAGATAAAAGATGTCTGCCAATGAATGAAAATTAAACGACAGACAATCAAATAGTTATTGAAAATTAATTAAATGAAATTGTAAATAATTGAAATATTAAAAAAATTGAATACTAGTCCAAGCCTTATGTTATAACTTTATTATATACATAGTGAATTAGATCATTATATGATTCATTCGGGCTGTGAGTCCCGTATGATCACGTTCGTGGTTTTTGTAGCACCGCACTTCATTGTTTTATTGTTTTATTATCATATTGTTTAGTGAACTGTATTGTACACATGTAAGATTATTTATTTACACTGATTTACAGTTCCTAGGAGTTAACTAAAGCACATTGTGCAGTAGTGACCCTGATACAACTGACAATGAAATTCTGCACCCATGGTCGACCCAAGTCAAAAAATGTAAGAGATTATTGTCAAATCCACGATAGAAAATGAAAGGATATGGAGTAAATGTACAAGGGACAAAATCGCACACAATACATAGAAAAACATAGAAAATTATCAATGAGCAGGGCTTTTATTGCTGTTCTTCATCTTGACAGTTGATGTGGATGTCTCTACACAAAGCCTGCTATGCTGATACCCTAATTTTATTTTTTTTTTAAACTCTTGACACATGCCAGGGGTGTAAAATTTTCATTGTTCTGGGTCAAGGTTGTTTATTTTCACCTATTCTGAAGTCATTTTTTGTTTTCTTTTTAAGATGCCAATGATAAACGATGGCAGTAAATTCACAAAAGGAGTAAAATTTTCATGGAAAAAGAAACTTTCTACAGCTGATCGTAATATTATGAATGAGCTACATGTACCTGTTGTCGTTTCAGATTGCGCTTCTCATTCAAAACATGAACCATATTTATATGTAGACAAATATTTGCTGGAACTAAATCGTAGTAAGGACATTTCTACGGAGACTTTAAAAGAATTGAAACTGGTGTCAGTTACTCTTCCAGTCTACTCATATATATGTGATAATAAAAGATTTTATTTACACCTAAAACATTCTTACTTTAAAACTGTCATCCCCTTTCCATTCAAAAGACAAAAAAAAAAACCAAATGATTGTCCTGTTGAATTAAGTTAATATAATATGTATCTACGCTCATTGAACCGTATGTCTCTGCCTACGACCGACCACAAGAACTAGAGACATACAATACCTTTTCAATAGTGTCTTCCATGGTGCTTGGATTTGTGACCACGGTGCCCACAGATTTTTTTGGCACAGAGGACACATATATCCATGTATAGATGCACTATTGTTTTTGTTTTTTGGCTTGTCTCTCACTAATGTCTCCCCCCCCACCAAAGGGTGACTGGGGAATAGAAGTATGGTCACCATTGGTCTTCCTCCGACCGGCAGTAAAACCCTTGCTAAAGTGGGGCGTCCGTTTGGCTGTGCGGGATGTACAAATTTGCAGCCACGTCCGGTCAGAATGGGGACGTTAAATCCGATGCCTCGTGTAAGGAGAGTGCCACACTCTTTGCACGTTAAGAACCCTTGCAACAACTCTATGAGGGGTCCGTAGGTGACCTGTTGCAAGGCTAAATTTCTGTCCCTATCCAATATACCCTCATTTCCCGTGGAAGTCTAAATTTCTCCGACCTTAATCCCGGACGCCCCTATTACAGAACCTACCTATTGTATTTATTGTTTATTTGTTCTCGTCCTGAATATGCATGAAATATTTGCCACTGGACGTTAAGCAACCAATAATCAATCAATCAATCACTAATGTCTTCGTCAGTATCACTATTGACAAAGAGTTCGTTGTCTTTGTATTCACCTATGAGTATATCGAAGTCCTAACTATATATTAAGATCGTCATCCCACGAAAAAAATCGGACTTTGCCGTATTGCGCGCACATGAATGGAGCTATGTTCAAATGCCAAATTAATTGTAATTATTTTCTATTAAATATTAGTCATAAATACACATTTACAGCATGTAGAAACCATAAATTTACCGACAATCATTAAAAAAAAACTCAGTGCAAGACCATAATGAAACTGTAAAAATAAAACAATTAGAAATCATACATTTATTATTTTAAGTGATTTGTAACATTCTGAGTAAGGAGTTTAAGAGATTATTAACAAGTTAAAATAATACATGTTTATGCCCGAATTCCGGTAAGCTTTTAAGGGCTTCTTCTGATGTTTTACCCTCCATTTCGTCAGCCACCTTTAACGTTCTTTACTGATCACTTAGCATATAGGTTTTATATGACAATATCTTCAAGTCTAACATGCACTCTTTTTGTTCAGTTTGATCTGTAATAGCGGCCATGTTATCGCTGTTTGTAAAATTCTTCATTCAATAGACAAATCTCACTATGTAGTTAACCATTATCTTCATCGCTGCCAAATTCCGGTAAGCTGCTGTTTTTTTTCAAAACAAATATCAGAATTGTGATTGTTTGAATACAAGAAAAGGTTGACATGTTATAGCTTCTACTCATGAAGTGTCACAATACATACTATTTACTATAAATTGCTGTATAAAAAAGTTATAGAATAAAAATGATTACTACCCAGGCATATCAAATTGTGTTATACGGTATACATATCATATAACATTTTGTCATTTTCTATCGACTTAAGCAACCCAATCACTTTGGGTTTTTTTCTCAATAAGGATATAAATATCTAGTCCGAGATTACTCTGACGTCCAACGGCTGTTTTGCCAGACAAGCTGGGCCGTGGGACGTCAGAGCTCGTCCCATATCAAAAAGTGGATATTTGCCCGTCCAAAATAGATGCGCTGCTTCGTTGCTTCTGGAGCCGACTGACGGCCTTGGAATTATATAAATCGGGCATCAATTTGTTCATTTTTCATTTATCTCTTCATTTATGTAAGTTTCACCTACCTGCCACCCTTTATTTTTCCATATTTAGACAGTTATCACAGTGACCCATCGATTTCTGTGTTTTAACTTTCATTTTGAAAAATTGTCACGTGACAACGAGAAAAAGTAAGCCGCACTGCACTGTGGAAGCTGATTTATGGAAATGACCCTGGGTCAATATGAATTCATAATCTAACACCTCGTTCATTATAGATTCAAATAAGCTGAATGACCGAGGGTATTCCGATTGTAATCATGGATGCTACTAAAAGTTTATTGCCGAAATTACCATAAAAATTTGCATACTTCAGTCTCGAGGCCGCGAAGTCTCTCGTAACTTGACGTCCATTTGAAAATGAAAGTTAAAATGCAGGAATCGATGGGTCACTGTGATAACTGTCTAAATATGGAAAAATAAAGGGTGGCAGGTAGGTGAAACTTACATAAATGAAGAGATAAATGAAGAATGAACAAATTGATGCCCGATTTATATAATTCCAAGGCCGTCAGTCGGCTCCAGAAGCAACGAAGTAGCGCATCTATTTTGGACGGGCAAATATCCACTTTTTGATATGGGACGAGCTCTGACGTCCCACGGCCCAGCTTGTCTGGCAAAACAGCCGTTGGACGTCAGAGTAATCTCGGACTAATAAATATCATGCGACTTCAAGATATTTACCGCTCTCCTCAAAATGTTTTCTCCTTTTTGGCTTTGTTCTGTGTGTTATTGTAGGTCTGTGTGATCCTGTTGTTCTGCGTGTCCCTGTTGTTCTGAGTGTTATGTGTGTTCTTGTTGGTCTGTGTGTTCGTGGTGTTGTTCCTGTTATTCTGGGTGTTCCTGTTGGTCTGGATTTTCCTGTTCCGAGTGTTCCTATTTTCTAAGTGTTCTTGTTGTTCTGGGTGTTCCTGTTGTCCGATTGATCAATCTCATTAATGATTGAGCCTTTGGACGTTCCTTTTCCAACGTACATACGACAAGTCGACAGCCTCTGTCAATGTCCTTAGACTTAATGACGCACCTGTTTATATATCTTGAACTTTGTATGTGAACTTGGAGTCATACTATGAAGTTGACTTAAATATACGCCTGAATCCTGGATAACATCAAATTTTTGTATAAGAGTTCTGATAAGAGAATCCTAAAGCTACAATAGACTCTTGTATGAACACTGAGTCATACTATGAACATACTTTTAAATGGGGCTATGCAGTGACTGAAGCCGTATAGGAGTAGACTTGTATCTCTCAGCCCGATCAGGTTAATGCAAGACAGTCTTTCTTGTGCTCAAAGTTGAAGAAACGACTGATACCTAGTCCTGTCGTGTAGTTGGTCTTTCCAATAATTCAGAATTCACCTCCGCGTTTTGTGAAGAAACAGTTTGTTGGAAAGACTGCATTGTTGCAGAAAGCCTGCAAAACAAGGTAATTTTGGTAATTGAATTTCCTAACGATTATGTGCAATGCATATTATGTTGAAGTGGAATTCGAAACCACGTGTTCCTCTTCATTACTAACTGATGCATTGTTGGATCGCGCACCACCATATAAGGGTTGTAGCTTGATCTGTATCTGCTATATACCGGAATATTGACCTATATTTCGGTTACATTGTCATTATTGATAGTAGAGTCTTAAGTACTATTCAGAATTCTCACTTAAATAGTTGTCCTTGCATTTTAAGGTATTTTTATTCCTAATCTACTAGCTTCTTGACGAAGTCAGTTTCTATCTGTTGATATCTTGAATGAACTCTTCTATGAAAAAGTCCTTTTGACATGAATTTGGATGATTGAACTAAAATGGTGTTATTCCTTCTAATGCCCATACGAAAGTTGATAATGGCTTGGCTGTAACGGGAAACCATTTCAAACATATATATATAGTTTGGATTGTGTTCCATACTTTTTACAAACTGTAGAAAACCAGAGGCGGTAGGACTTTCTGTAAGAGTATTTTCATCAGTCTCAATTAAACATTTCCTCACATAAGGTAAAATAAGCTCTTGCAGTGTGCCTAAATGAAATGTTAA
>JAASAO010001778.1:0-26056 GCA_017311375.1 Mytilus coruscus | reverse complement strand
CAAGGTCAAGACAGAGTGACAGCAGACAGTATCAATCAAGGTCAAGACAGAATGACAGCAGGCAGTATCGATCAAGGTCAAGACAGATTGACAGCTGGCAGAATGGATCAAGGTCAGGACAGAACGACAATAGAAAAGACAGATCATGGTCAAGACAGCGAGATTAGGCATGACAGATCATTGTCAAGACAGAGCTAGATTAGGCATGACAGATCATTGTGAACACAGACCAACAACAGACAAGACAGATCAAGGTCCAGATGGAGTGACATCAGACAAAACAGCTTTTTTTCAAGAATGAGCTGCAGTGAGAATTCGAGACGGGAAAAATCAAAATCAAGACCCAAAGAAAGCAGACTTGACAGGTCTAGGGTGAAGACATAGGGACAGCAGACAAGATAGCTTTACTTCAAGACAGACATCCAGACAGAGTGACAGCACAAAATGGAGAATTACTTCAAGACTGAGTGAAAGACAGACTTCAACACAAGATATATCAAGGTTGAGACAGAACGACGAAAGACAAACCCCGATATTATCAAGACAGAAGGACAAGTCAGACATCTAGGCTAGACATTTCTTCATCAAAATCTAAAAGTTTTGGTGGATTTCCAATGTCTGAAGCGAGTAAGTATAATCTTGTATATATTTTCAACTTTTTAAATTTCATTTAAAGCTTATTTCACAGCTTTTGATAGAACTTTATATGATACAAATTTCACTGAATATGAAATGGTATTTGATATTTTTAGCAGATTGTATGACATATCAGTTCAATACTGTTTATTCAGAAATTAATGAACATTCGATTTCAACATGGAACATTAGATTTCAAAATTCAACATTCGTTTTTCCAATTTAACACTCGTTTTTCAACATTCGAAACTTGATTTCAATATTAAACATTCGCTTATCAATATTCAACATTCGAACATTCAACATTCGTTTTTCAACAATCGTTCTTCAACATACGTTTTTCAACACTTAACAGTCTATTCAATATTAAGCATCCAATCTACAACATTCAACATTCGATTTCAATATGCAACATTCGTTTTTCAACATTTAACATTAGATTTTAATTCCAACATTCGATTCAATATTTAATATTTGTTTTTAAACATTCAATTTCAATACTCCACATTCGTATTTCGACAATCAATATCAGATACTAATTTTCAACATTCAATTTAAACATTCAACATTCGATTTCAATATTCGTTATCCGTTTTTGTACATCAACATTCGATTTCAATATTGAACATTCGTTTTTCAACATTCAACACTCGATTTCAATATTCCACCTTCGTTTTTCAGTAGTCAAAATTCGTTTTCAACATTCAACATTCGGTTTCATATTCAACCATCGTTTTTCAGCATACCAAATTCGTTTTCAACATTCAATATTCGATTTCAATATTCAACATTTGTTTTCAACATTCAATATTTTCAATAGTTCTTAATTGTTTTTAATTTATTTTTTTTGAACATTCGATTTTTTAACGTTCGTGTTTCAACATTCATTATTCGTTTTCAATATTCAACATTCATTTTTCAACATTCAACATTCGATTTCAATATTCAACATTCGTTGTTCGAAATTCAACAATCGAACTTTCAACATTCTTTTTTTTAACATTCGCGTTTTTGTCAACATTCGTTATTCAACACTTAACAGTTGATTCAATATTAAGCATCCAATTTTCAACAATGAACATTCGAATTCAATATCCAACATCAGTTTTTCGAAATTCAACATTAGATTTCAATTCCAACATTCGATTTTAATATTCAGTACTTGTTTTTCATTTTTCCATTTCAATACTCCATATTCGTATTTCGACAATCAATATTAGATATCAATTCAACATTCGAACATTCAACATTCGTTTTTTTAACTTTCAACTTCGATTCCAATATTCAACATTCGTATTTCAACATGTAACATTTGTTTTCAACATTCAACATTCAAATCCAATATTCATCCTTTGTTTTTCATCATTCAAAATTCGTTTTCCACATTCAACATTCGATTTCAATATTCAACCTTCGATTTTCAGTATTCAAAACCCAAAAAACATCCATTTATAAAATATCAAAAAGCTTTAGATAATACGAAATAGGAAGACCAAACACAGAAAAAGCGCTGAATTTTGAGTTATCACACAAACAAGGTAGCAAAAGGAATGCATGCTTACATCAGATTAAGTGAGGAAGATAATTTATGGTAAAAACAACAAATACCACTACAATATTTGATGTACAATCCTTGAGATGTAAGACTTTTAGTGCTTACAGAAAAATCAACAAATATTGCTAAAATATTTGATGTACAATCATTGAGATGTAAGACTTCTAGTGCTGACAGAATAATCAACAAATATCGCTACAATATTTGATGTACAATTCTTGAGATGTAAGACTTCTAGTGCTGACAGAATAATCAACAAATTTCGCTACAATATTTGATGTACAATCATTGAGATGTAAGACTTCTAGTGATGACAGAATAATCAACAAATATCGCTACAATATTTGATGTACAATCATTGAGATTTCTTTTGTTTCCTATTCTGACATCGGACTCGGACTTCTCTTATACTGAGTTTTACTGTGCGTTCTGTTGTGCGTTTGTTTTTTCTACATTGGCTAGAGGTATAGGGGGAGGGTTGAGATCTCAAAAAACATGTTTAACCCCGCCGCATTTTGCGCCTGTCCCAAGTCAGGAGCCTCTGGCCTTTGTTAGTCTTGTATCATTTTAATTTTAGTTTCCTGTGTATAATTTGGAGTTTAGTATGACGTCCATTATCACTGAACTAGTATACATATTTGTTTAGGGGCCAGCTGAAGGACGCCTCCGGGTGCGGGAGTTTCTCGCTGCATTGAAGACCCATTGGTGGCCCTCGGCTGTTGTCTGCTCTATGGTCGGGTTGTTGTCTCTTTGACACATTCCCCATTCCCATTCTCAATTTTATTTGTGACATCTTATGAAGCAGATATTCACACAAAACCTTCTCAATGACAAAATAAAAAAATTCCGGCAATATTCTTCAATTTCACTTTCAGATATATTAATGATGTCCTGTCACTCAATAACCCACATTTAAGTGATAGCATGCATCTGCGTTATCCAAGTGAATTTGAGATAACGGAACTACCGAAACAAGAAGGTCTGCTTCATTTATTGATTAATTCCTCGATATTAACGCAGATGACCGACTTCAAACTAGAATCTGACAAACTTGATGGTTTCAACTTAACAATTTTCATCTCCTATTTCCCAGTAATCGCATACCCTCTGCCCCATCATGTGACATTTCTATATCTCCGTTGAAACATTACGCTACGAATCTCATTAAAAGGGATATACTCCTTACAAAAAACAGCTCTAACATGAGGAAGAACGCTTAGAATTATGAGTTTAAATATGTTGCCATCACAAATTATTTGACCGATATGATATATATGTCTCTCAACTCACGAGCGACATGTTTTTGCAATCGTATATCTTTACGAATAATATATATACGAATATATATACGAATAATTAGATCAAAGACGACGTTTGTCTTTCCTTGTTGGATTGTAACACAGTGCATGATGTATAGTGGCAAGTAGATGGTATACTTTGCAGAACAGTGTGTCGTAAATGATGATAATTTTACTTACTCTGTAGTCAGTTCAATATTATTTCATTATATACGTCTCGATGTAACGACTTTGCGAAAGCCTTTTTTCAACGGATAATCCATAGTTATACAGGGCTAACCTCATAATTCATATATACTTCGTCTGTAATTTCGCCCAACAATGTCAGTAAATGTTTGTTTATCCCTCAGCAGGATTTTAACCTCCACTTCTGTGACATCGTAGCAACACCGATTGCGCTATGTCTAGCACCCTAAACCACTTAGCAAGATAGTTAATAAAAAATATAGCTTTCGTTAGTCGAATAAGGACTTTCCTTGTCGGCCTCGTCTAGGGCTGTAACACAGTTCATGCTCAAACCTAGACACCACTCAAACACTCTCAATTGTTATTTTTCTCGAAAAAAAAATCGGGCTATGAAAAACATTTTTTTCTCAAATTGTACTTCTTCATGTTGTACTTTATAGCAAGCTTCGACTTCGGTTTATTGTCTTTTCATTTAGATCAATTTGACATAAACGTGGTACCTACTGTGATTTTGAAATTGCTTATTCTTTCAATTGATAATGGTTTTTAACAGCTCAGAGGGTATATAACGCTCCTATGTCATTTGTTAAAGCATTGGCAAACATTTTTCGAGGTCATGCAATTCTCGAAGTTTTTTTTCCATCTTGATTTGTATATTGTAAATTGATTCACGCGATTTTAACATCAGTAATTTAATATTGCCTCTAATTGACAATATTAGAAAATAAACAGGGTTTGTTATAGGGTGTTTGGCATTGCATTTGCAACTAAATTATCAAACATATTTTACAAAGAAGTAGAAATGATAGAGTGGGTGGAGTTGTTTTAAACCGTTTCTTAGGAAACACATGATGTAAACACAACATAATATGTCGTATTGTTGACGTTACATATCTGGACGAACATGTGACTTGTTGTAAGGAATATTAACGCACCGTTTTGCAAAACACGGTTTTTTAACGATGCACTTTTTCATATATCACAATGCGTATTAAACGTTCAATTTGGATTACTTTTAACATTTTAATGACGTTTTATTGCAATTATTTTAACGTTAATTGTGACAGTTTAATTCCATTTTTTAAACTGATGCGCAATGGTGTACATTGCAGAAAGTAAACGTAACATTTCTTATTTACGCACTATCATTTGTTGATAATCATATCGCTCGATCATATGTTGATTTGTAGTAACCTTGACTTCAATATGTGACTGACTGCGCTAGGAAATAGGTTATAAATATAAATCAAAATATCGCGATATAAAAACATAGACCTTTACGCAAAAGCAAGAAGTTAAGCTTTATACAAGTAACATTAAGCCAATTCCTCAAAATTTATAAAATGGTATCCTTAATCGATGAAATTTTGTTCTCTTTAGTATTTAAATATAGACTTATACATCCCCTGCTTTGAAATAGTTCGGTTTGGGCGTTGCTCATGAAGGTATCTGCAGAAAAGCGCTTCGAACACACAAAGTTTATAAAGTGTTATTTTGATTTACAAAATACATAGTTGGAAAAACTAGACACCACTAAAGACAATGTTTTAGTACATATTAATATTAAAACAGTAAACAAAAATCCCCTAGCCAGAATGAACAGATGATAAACTCGTCATGTGTATAACGTGGATATATATGGAACGCCGTAACTGTCTTATAGTGTAAATATTTAATTTGTTTTGTCGCTTTGTCTTTACGTCCAGTCGTTTCTTCTTTATGTTATGTGTAAGTGCCTTTATTTTTTTCTGACACGGCATCTCTGGTATGTCAAATTAATTATTTATTTTGTCAAACAATTGTATGATATGTTATTGCTATTCTTTGTTATGTGAAATATGCATTACATTGAGGTGTAACTACTGTATATTCTGTGAAAACCTCTAAACTTTGTGATCAACCACCTTTACGTTCTTTCAAATTTCCTCTATGTTGTGTCTATCCTTCCTTTAGGTATGTTAGTTAATAATTGCGTCCTGTCTCAAATGGGATTGTCATGTTGAATGTTCTAAACGTTTTATCTTGATACATCTTTTGTTCTACGAAAACCTCATGATATCATATTTTAAACACCTATTACGTTGTGTGCAAATACCTATGACATTATGTGCAAACACCTATTACGTTATGTGCAAACACCTTTTACGTTATGTGCAAACACCTATTACGTTAATTGTAAATACCTATTACATTATGTGCAAACCAAATTACGTTATGTGCAAACACCTATTACATTATGTGCAAACACTTATTACGTTATGTGCAAACACCTATTACGTTATGGTAAACGCCTTTTTAACACAAATTAAAACAAAACGCTTTCGTGACATAGAAATAATAGCAACGTTAAAACATGGCGAATGACAGAATAACACATGTCTTCCAAAATATGGGTTTTGGAGCCTTAACTCAAAATTTTGTAGATAAAAAGAAAATATTCAAATGTTGGATTCCCTAACTGACAACGAACTAAATTCACTTGGGCTCAAAGCGATTGGAGATCGGGAATCGTTTAGAAGCAACGTCCGAAAAGAATCAACGTCCTCAACAAATCCTTGTGCTATAGATAATAATACAATTTTTGTACATGTTCATATACATGGAAAGTTTTATATCGTCTGTTAGATTCGCTTGATGACTGTAACATTTCACAAGAACAATGAAAAGGAGTCAATGAACAATCACCCCCTAAACACGCACACTCGCGTTCTCTGCTTATTGATAATGCATCAATGATATATACATTTATAGTAATCGAAAATTAAGGAAATCAAAAGAATGTAATTTCCAACCGCATTTCTTTACGCAGAATGTGAACGGAAAATAAATTGATGTTCTCTTTCACGTCCGCCAACCGGGTCATTATATAGGACGCTATAGTTTGCATTATTACTAAATACATATGGTTTTGGAAGGCGGCCTACTTATATATATAAATATATAACTGCGCCTAAAAGGGACATTAGCTACGAGCTATAAAAAAAATAAAATATGATTTTATTTTTGTTCAATCATTAATGAAAGTGGAATAGTGAAATAAAAAGCTTTTAGCAGCCAGTTTGGTTCAATTTTGTCAAAATAAACTCAGAAACATCGATGATGAATTATTCACTTGCAAGTGAATAATTCGACCTCATTGAATCAGTATTCATGTCACCTTCTATTTAACCCCTTAGCTAGAGATGGGTTACGCATGAACTAGACGTGTTCAGCTATTAAAAGGAAACAAAAATTCAACATTGAAAATGAAACAAGAGTAAACTGTTTGGTTGACTGATTCAATCCACAAAAACGCATTCTTATACAGGTAAAAATGATGATTAATATATTTGTTAAACCTATAATATGAAATCAAACAGACCTCGAATATTTCAATTGCATATGTTCACAATCTATTTATATCCATATATATGTTTATATCGGCTTATATGACTGTCGGCAGTCTTCGGAGGTCACCTCAATGGTTACACTAGTAACTCGAATTTAGCTTGAACGGACAAAAACGCATTAACGGCATTTAAAAAAGATTAATGATAATTGAATAAAGATTGACAAAAATTAAAATGTATTTTTAATGCATTTCAATCTATATCAAATCATTTTAATACCAGTCAAATAGATTCCCTTGCGGTCATTCAAGTTAATTTGAGATGTGGTTAAACTGCGTCAAACTAATTAGCCACGCCCCCGTTAAACGGAATCAAACTGATGTTAAGTCCTTTTAAACTTTAAAGTGTCCGCCTTTTTTGTAAGGTAAATCACTCAAGCAGAACAGCATCCTCATGTATCTATCAGCAATCCGCTCCGAGCGTTATCGATTTAAGATATTTTACTGGTGGTTAGTTTTATATATGTTTTCCAATATTTAATGTTATAAGTAATGTTTTATATGTATATTCATAATTGGAATGTATAATGTTATACAAGTGGTGAGACTTTAATAAAAATTTTAATCTGAATATATAAACATGCTTCACAATTAAGATAAACGAATGAATAATAGATATATAACTAAATTTATAAATATTGAGGCACGATTTAAAAAGCACAAAGTGTTAATCTGTTAAAAATAAAATAGCTCTTAATATCAAATTATTCGTTTTCAATATTGCCTACTAATATGAAAACTCGTGGCATGTAAGTAAGGTATGGTCTTTTAAATATACTTGCGAAAAAATAAAAACCGGAAAGATAATAAGAAGGTCGTAATTGTGCTCATTACAAACCTAGAAGTGAAAGATGTTTTTTAAATCAATAGACAATAAATAGATTTGAATTACATTTGAGAGGTGAAATGATCACTTATATTTCTGTATAAGTGTGTCCTTGTTGTAATCGTAGAATTAATGTATTCCTGAATATTTATCATTCTTCTTTTTTCTGTATTCCTATATTGACGTACTTATTATTTTGATGTCGACACGCACGTAAAAGGAAAAGAAATTAGTCATTGTGTACATAGTTTTAATAGATGCATATTATATTTTTGGTAAAAAAAAAACATTAACATTTATACCGACATTTAAAATAGCTTGTAATTAAAAAAATGTTTTGTTGAATTCATTTAGTAAACAGTTTCGTCTTGCTAAAACTTGTAATTAAAGTAACAGCTCAATGAACTTTTAAACCTGTGTAAAATTGTAATACCGGTCACTGGTTAAAATGTGTGTTATTTGTGTAAAAGCAGCAAACGACAAATGAAAATTGAAGTGGGGTTACGAAAGGATTCTCGTTATGTCCGCATGTAAAATAATTCTTGAAATAAATGAACATTTGACGAACTGGACTGGCTATTAAGCCCTTGCACAGTCGGCCCTGGCCCAAAAGAAATATTTAAAAAAAAACTTATTTTTATATTTGCGGCATTGAAAAACGTTTATAAGACCAAAAGGTAACTTAAACATTGTAAAGCAGGTCGGATTAAATGTTTCTGTCATATAATTGTGTAAGGCATATTTTAGCGATAATTACTAGATAAAAAAAATAATTGGCTATTCTAACTTCCCAAGTTTAATCTAGGTGCTCTCGTAGGCCACGTTTAATATTCAAATAAATTTCATTGGTCGGGATTTCATAATGTGTTATATGAAATTATCTTGAAAATAATTGCGGGAAAGGACTGTTAAAGTGCGAGAAGGAAACACTTTTTCTTTTTTGCGGAAACGTGAACGAAGGAACGTGCTACAAATAAAGACCTGCAATTGTTTGTCAATTACTCAAATTTACAAAATAGTAAAATATAACTGATGATCAATGTCAAAATTATTGGAAAGTTTTGTGATCATGACACCACCTATGTTATGTAGTATAAATACTCGAATTTGTCAATTATACCACATCTTCTTATTTGTATATTAATCATGTCAAAATACGAAAATGAAACGAATAGTGAAGTATTGTGTCCATGCATGACGATATCAAAGTCGCGTACATATACGAAGAGAAGATGTGATAAAGACGTAAAGAGACAGCAACTCAACCACACAACATACCAGAATGTGAACAGTTAGCTCTTGTGTGCATCATTTCCTTGGGATTTGACTTTAAAAGATATTACTACTTTTGCCTGAACATACCGGAATCGTTACTATTTTCTAGGAACAGTAAGGTATTTATTTCCGGAAACGTAGACTTATAGCGGAAACGTATTCTTTTTCCCGGGAAAGTAATGCCAAATTTTATATGAGCAGTGTATTTGTTTTAATGTCAGTATATAAAGCATTAACTAGTGTTAATGTCTATGGATGTATTAGTTACAGTTGCATACTAATTGAGAGATCGTCCTGGTTGATGTTCTTCGTGTGGAAATTATTCTTGCTTCAACATGGCATAAGTAAACATTTTTTGTGTGTGATTAAAGCTATTTATTCTAAAGTTGAATGTGCTATTAAATTAAATGGCATATGACTGAATGGTTTAGTGTAAATTCAGGCCTAAAACAAGGCTGTGTTTTGTCGCCAATTTTATTCAATATTTTTATAAACAGCTTAGTTACAAATATTAAAGCATTAGATATTGGTATTGATATTGATGGTGAAAAAGTTGGCATTTTGTTATATGCAGACGACATTGTACTGATTGCAGAGAATGAAAGCGATTTGCAATTACTCTTAGATGTTTTAAATATATGGTGTAAAAATAAGTTATTAAATGTTAATCACGAGAAAACTAAAATTGTACATTTTAGAAATCCTTCTGTACAGCAGACAACAACATTGTTTTCATTTAATGATAAGCAGATATGTATTGTACAAAGCTATCAATATCTGGGTTTACTATTAACTGAATTTTTAAATTATGATGTAATGGCTAAAGCTGTAGCCAAATCAGCGAACAGGGCATTAAGTTTGATTATTGTAAAGAGTAAGGCCCATGGAGGTTTCCAGTACAGTACATTTACTAAACTATTTGATACCCTGGTCTGGCCAGTAATAAGTTATGGTGCAGCCATTTGGGGCACCAGAGATTTTCATGTATTAATGCTGTCCAGAACAGAGCTATCAGGTCTTTTATGGGTGTGGGTAAATATACCCCGAACGATGCAATTCAAGGGATATGGGCTGGAGACCTCAAGTGTTAAGCAGTGGACTTGTGTTTTTCGACACTGGGCTAGATGTAACATAATGTGCACAGATAGATTAAATTATAGAATATTTAAATGGTGTTATAGAAATGCTCTTAATAAGAGAAGAAATTGGTGTTTTAGGATTATGTCTAAGTTTAAAGAATGTAATTTAGATTTGTATACTGATTTAAATAATGTATTGTGTAAACAAAATATTACGCAGATAGAAGAATTTTACTTGATAAGTATATAGAAAACTGGCAAAATAGAATATTGACACAAGATGTTGGTAAAAATTGCGGACTTATAAATTGTTTAAAGACAGTTATGGAAGTGAATTATATTTATCTAAAATTTATCTTATAAATATAGAAGTGCTTTTGCTAAATTTAGATGCGGAGTAGCTCCGTTGAAAATTGAAACAGGGCGGTATGAAAATAAAAATGTAGACGAAAGAGTGTGTTTTATGTGTAATGATAGCATAGAAGACGAAAACATGTAATACTATCATGCCCTTTATATGCAGATTTGCGCTTTTGTCTATATAGCGAAGCTATGAAATATAATGCAGATTTTAATGATTTGCCTGATGATGATAAATTTGTTTATTTATTTAAAACATTAATTGTTATGATATGGTTGCCAAAACCTGCTTTGATATTTTAAGTAGAAGAAATACCTTTTATATTCTTAAAATGAAATTATTTTAATAATCGTATGTATTTTAACTAGTTTTATATAGAAATTGTTTTACAGTCTCTCATAATTCTTAATAGAATGGTACTTGTATTTTATATTTGTGTATTGTCTGTTTTATATTGTGTATATACTCTGTATGTACTGTATATTTATGTATTGCAAGTAGTGAGACTTTAATAAAATATTGAATCTGAATCTGCATCTTTACTTTGTTTCTCTAAAGAGATCCTCATTTACCCTTACATTATAAAAGTTTGTGGACTCGTATGTATTTAGGGAATGGCACTCTCCATGTATCGTACCTTAAAAAAAAAAACTTTCGTATATTTTACGTTTCAGAGTCCAACATGTATGTTGAATTTTACTCAGAAAATAGAAAGTTGATATCAGCGCGGGTTATGCTTAAAGTTAACCTTTTATTCTATATGTCAGATAACCTACTTGTGTTTATGTTGGATTGCTGTCTGATTGACGAATAGCCGTACTTTTATCCCTATATTTTTTTTTTTTTAGGGATGCATCCAATCGCACCTTTTCATTTGAAATATATTTCCGTGGCGTAACCTCAAAAGATTAGTTACTTTAATAAAAAAAAATGTAAGCGAAAATGAAACCATGTTGCTCTTTGTGTAATTGTTCTCTTCGACAAAATTAAATATAAAGAAGCCACAATTTGGTTCCTAAATAGATATTTTTTAAAACCCGGGGCCTAAAGCTAGGTAAAGCCTATCTCTTGATAAAGTTTCTTAAATTCGACAACTTTTAGATACCAACCGTGCGAGGGCTCAGTCTGTATAGCCAGCCAATGTCGTTAAAACTTTTATCATCCTTGTAGAGATTTTTTGAAAATACGATGATTTTTGCCTTTTTCGAAACTAAAACATGATCAAATATAATTGGTGGCCTTCTATTTTCATGTTGTTGTCTCTTTTACATATTCCCCATTTCCATTCTTAATTTTAGATAAAGTAAAAAATTATGATAAACAAATGAATTCTTGTTGTCAGATCAAAATAAACTGAACAAGCCAGTGCGATAAAATTCCATTCGCTACTATTACGTAATATATATATCACGATATCTCAGTAGCATGGGTTCGAATCCCGGCGAGGGAAGAACAAAAAATTTGCGAAAGCAAATTTACAGATCTAACATTGTTGGGTTGATGTTTAGACGAGTTGTATATATATATATAAGTCCTGTGTCCAAGTGAGAAATAACTACATGTGGTTTGTATATCAGGGGAGAATTGACAACGGGTGGTATGTATACTAAAATATTTATCGTCTTCCATTATACATGACGTTGTGGATGAAAATTATTGACAAAAGAATAAAGAAAACAGAAAATAACCAGACAAATATATAGAAAAGAAAATGATGAGGTACTAGAATATATGGAATAAAGAATGATCAGCAAAAGGTATAACGGATAGAAAAATTGCCTAAAATGATAGAATACAGAAATAATTTATCCCCATTCAGACCCTCATAATCTGACGATGACAATTAGCTTTAGGGCAATTATGGGCAAACGACCAACAACACAGTGTTTTTTTTACGAAAGTTTACATACAAGCTAATTTTACAAAATCAACTTGAATATGTAATAAAATTATATCTATATCTTCATGTGTTGAATTTTAAAGATAAATGGGTTTGAAGTTTTCGACATTTACTAAAAAATTCGGTTGATTGCACATTTCTGTCTCCCTAAATTTTGTTTCAAAAGATAAAATATGCGGATTTCGATAAAGAGATAAGGAATATCTTCGTTACAAAATTGGGCTCTACATTTGTGTAACAATCCTTATTAAAAATCCAATTTGTTAAAAGAAATTGATTTTAGAAGAAAAAACTGCATTTTGTCGTTTATTTATCTAGTTGAAAAAGTCGGTTATTTCTTCATAAAAGTTGGAACGAATAATCTTCATCAGAGACATATAGTAATTGTAATTTGTATGGGGTATTACGTTTCCGCACTTTTAGCAAAAATCAGTTCACGTTTCCACATTTTCGTGCATTACTTTTCCGAAATAAATAGATACCACTTTTCCGCATTTTACCTGTATTTCACCTGTAAAAATGGTAATAATGATATATCGGTATAAGACTTTATTATCAAATATGGTCATCTCCTCCCGACACAGAAACCAAAAGAACCACAACTGGACCGGAATCGTTTCTCCCAGTTCTATGCATGTCACACAATTATATTTATTTTATGGACGTTTTGCAGAAGATCCAAACAACAACTTACATCAAAATTCGGTCTTTATCAGCAATAGCACAGTTCGTAAAAGTGATCGCGAACATGCTGAATTCGTATCCGAACAGTTTGTCAATTATGGTAGAGAATAGAATACAAGGTTAGACTTTATAAAGTCAGTTGGCTACAAGTTTACCGCTTTAAACTGTGCTACGTGTACTGTATAATAGTATACTGACGCTTAAAATATATATAAACTTTTAGTGCTGAACATTGACTTTTAATTGATATATGACCATGTGTGATTTTCATCATTTTAAGTTGATACATTTGTAGTTTCATTTTAGTCATAAAGACTTATCCTGCTCGAAGTCCTACTTCCACCCAGTTGGTGAGTAAGAGGGGGCATACATTAAAAATTTAATTGCGGAAACGTAAATAACCTTTAATAAAATCAATGTAAAAACAATGCGGAAAGAGTACTATAAAAATGCGGAAACGTAAGAATTTTAATGCGGAAACGTAAAACGCCGAATTGTATTATATGTCTCTGTCATCATACAGTATCATGCTAAACGCCATTTTTAAAAGAGGGGGTCCATGTTCTCGTTTTTAAGCTAATGGTTAAATCTCGAAAAGCTGCATCTTTTTTCCGATATTTCACAGTTTGTGTCGCGAAAAATAACATTTTATGGCACAGCATTTAATCAATTAATGTGTTGATAAAAAGAACGAATTCTACAATATATAAAATTCTGTCAAAAATCATTTCCTGGGTCAATATTGTAAAGTTCATCCGAAAAAGTGATAAGACTGATAATAACATACTAATTCAATTTCATGCAATTAAGTTTTAATGCTAAAAGTTTTAGAAGAAAGAGTTAAATGTCTTCTTTAAAATATTTAGATTAATTCTGCGAAAACATCAGAGAGAGATAAAACAAAAATGCATGCAACCAATTGAATAAAATGGAGAATGGAAATAGAAAATGTGTCCGACAACAATCCGACCAAAGAGCAGAAAAGGCATATAAGGCACAAAATGTGCACCATAATTGAGTTACCTTGTTTTGTAACCCCCATTGACATAATGGTTACATTGGTTACAATGGTTACACTCATACAAACTATGATTAATCCTATTATTCAGAAATTCTTTTTGGGGATCATTAATGTACGTCCAGTGGCATATATATTATGCATGTCGGAACAGGAAAATTGACATAAGGTACTATTAGAACCATGTTCACATTATTATACATTAGACATATGTCTCTGATTATACTCAACAATTGTGATGATGACGAATTTCTTAAACTGTTCGAAATAATCTAACCGAAAGAGAAATCTGTAATTTTACTTTGTCCATAACTTTGACGAACCAAATTAAAGCGAGTAATACTATGACCTGTTTTTAAATCAGATTGGTTCTAAATGTTTCTCTCGTTTATTCAACATGTATATACATGTATATATTCTAAATTGTGACTATCTATTATTATTATAGTTCCATAACATTCTTTCAAGACGTATAAACCAATGATCGACAAGTGCGTACATTTTGTGAAATCAATTATAATGTGTATGTTTCAAATGTCCATATCTATTGACAACGAGTATATACCCTTGGAAAATATGTAAATATATTTTTATTTTATCAAATCTTTTTTGGGGAATTATTAAGATTTTCATAAATATCATTCTTAACACCAGAAACGTTATTTATAAACAAGCGTATAAGTAATGACTATAGTATATCACTATCGGACACGCAAGACAAAGATGTATATTACACCTGATATTTTCAAAATGGAAAGTTACGAGTTATCGGCCGTGTACACTGATCAATACCCTCAGAGGTCAAGTGATGCACTAACTTGTAATTGTGTAATAAGAGTTTTAAAGTCCGACAGGAAATCGCTTGAATACCTGGACGTGTCACCTCACAATACATCTTGGAACAATTTCTTCAGCCATGCTGGTGAACAGATAAGGGAAGGTCCGAATTTATTTAAAGAAGTTTCCAAAACCGTTTTACATAGAGAAATTATGAACAAACTAGACTTTTAAAAAACATTTCTACACGGAACACTTATTTATGACTTTGAACTTTGACTTTTTAACTTATTTCCATTAATATGACTTTTTCAAAACTTGATAAAAATTAGTTTCAAAACGATTCCTTATTTAAAATTAAAAAAATATGTTATTATTTTAATGTGGCACGCGCTCTTCTTGTGTAATGTCTAATCATCTTGTTAATTGATCAATAAATCTTTAAGAAATAACTTCAACCTAAAAATAATAATTCTTGTGTTTTCGTAATTAGAAGAGATAAAGAGGTATTGATCTTATGCCAGCGTGCATTCCATCTACGTTAGACAAACGCCATACAAACGCCACCATCCGTTACTTGAACGCCCGATACACGCTTATGTACGCTTCTCGTACGCCCAATGCACGCTTAAAGCTCGTTGTACTCACAATACAGATATGATTGACAAGTTGAATGCATCCAAAATTACTAGCGTGTTGGCAGCGTTCATGATTTTAACACGCCCGGCGTACGTCGGAGCTAAACGCTGATGTGTGACGCCGGTATTAAAGTCATATGAAACCTCAAATTAAAAATATGCATATGTTTTTATAACAAAATGGATAGTTGTCATTATTAAACTTATGTACAAGTGTTATACAAGTGCTCAATATCCATGCTTCTTTGTTGCTTGATTTGTTTGACAAAAACATCAGATAATATAATATCTTGTGAAAACTACATTTGACGGTACGTTTATTTTTATTCATAACACTATCCCATCATGGGCTTGGCCCAGTTAAAGGAGCTTAGTGCACAAAGGCGGCCTAGGTGGTGTTTAGAAGCTCTCGTTAATTCAGTCTCCTGATATAAAGGCTCCAAGGCAGCACATTTGTAGAAATACCGTAAAGGACCCCCTTAGACTATGGCTTCACTTGACAGCTTGGGTGTCAAACATACTGGTAATCAACGATGTTTACCTCTGGCTAACTGCCGTTGTGTAATAAATACTTTGTGTATTGAAAAATAAATTTTGGTTACTTCCCTTTGATTTATCCTGTTTTAACTTATTTTTTTTCTTTTAAAAATGTAAATTGAAAAAAGAATATAAATAAATTATATTTTAATCAAATAATCATAAAAGGATGGTAATTAAATGAATTAAAAATTTTTGAGACAAATAAAAAAATATAAATTTATAAATTATTTTAGGAATCTAGACTTCTTTTCAAGGATAAAATTCAAGGTCGTTAAACACCCCCAGTAGTAGTTAAAGAAACACTGAACAAACTTCTTTGACCCTGACATTGAGATATATGTAACTAATACTTGTCACTACAGTAGATTATCAGTGAGTCAGCTAAATAAAGCAAACTATTTTACACTGTTTCAGTCTTAAGCTTTCTAGAAATATGACTATCATAATACTATTGTTATTATTTGTTATTTTTTTAATTAATTTATCATGTTATAAATATACATGTATAGCATATTTCTTTCTTATTTGTCTATACAGTTACCAATGATAAGGAGATGGAGACAAGAATACAAATCTATACACAAAGAAAAGGTCATAATGATTTATTTGCAGGCAGTGAACAATCAATTATCAAAAACAAAACAAAACAAGAAACAGATTCTTCTCAATATTTTTTTTGATAATGTGACATCATTCAAATAGAAAGGCAACAAGGGTACTAAAAACATATTACATTCTGATAAGAAAACACTTTAAAAGACAATTTCTACATCATACGGTTCCATTTACGACAAAATTTATGTCGATAAAAAACCTCCTGATCTGAGTCCTAATCTCCTGACCAAAATTTCCCAATCTCCTGATCTGAGTTTCAGAGTCCATCACATGTATGGCTTAGTGCACTAAGAATAAGAAAAATGTGCACTAAGGACCTGGTGGAATGATACAGCTGTCACAAAGGACATGGCATATAGAAATAGACTTTGTAAAAATACATTATTTCAAATTTTATGATCATATCTTTAGTGAGGGGGTCTTTTGTAATTAGAAAGTTATTTTATGTTTTATCGACACGAGCCTTTATCAGATGAGAGTCACCTGTGTAATCGATAGAAATTCATGTTCGCTCAACCTTGACCGTTTAGAATCCACTTTGTATACTGATTAAACATGTAAAATTGAAGATGAGAAACATATTATATTAGACTGTCCTTTATATGCAGATTTACGTGAACGTTTATTTTATGAAGTTAAACGAAGTAATGGTGATTTTAGTATTTTATCTGATGATGATAAGTTTATACATCTTTTAAAAGTACTGTTTTGGTGTGGTTGACAAGACCTGCTGTAATATTCTAAGTAGAAGAAATTGTTTTTATATGCTTGATTGATAGTGATGTTTTTACAGACCTGAAATATTTTATAGACATGATAAATGAAGTTATATGGTGTTTTTGTATTTCTGTCTGTTATATTTTTTACTTCTATGTAATAGCGTATTTCCTACTCTTATTTTTAGCTCACCTTGCGTCCGTCGTCGTTAGCTTTTACAAAAATCTTCTCTGAAATCACTGGGCCAAATTTTAGTTATAGAACGGTAATTTTGTTCAACCGAAATACTGTTAATGGGTACACATACTAGATTTACTAAGGATAAGATTATAAGAGTTTTATTTACAAGCAAGAATGTATGGTTTACATTATTTTTTAAATGCATCAGCGTTCTATCAATAACATAATTGAATTTTATAATTATATAAAATACACATATGGCGGAGAAGGACAATAAAACAATGACATCCGTATTAAAGGTTTCTTTCATAGAAGACAATTTAATATGATTATTAATTCTCTTTTGAAAATAATATTTCCTCTTGAAGTCTTTCTATATCACTTCTATAATCGGGTTTTGAAGAACATGTTTTACTCTCAAATGTCTTTCAAGGTATAATGAAAGTATGTAAACTATAGAGTTGTAAATGTGGAAATGAAATCTCAGAAGCATTTTTTTTCTCAATTTCTATCTCAAAACTGGCTTCTTTAAAAAAAAACAATTTTATTAAAGAAATTCCTTCAAGACAAAATAAAACATAGGCAAAGAAAACATAGAATTCAATTTTTAATTTTCTTTCATCAGCTTGAAATTATAACACCCTAAACCGTTAGGTTTATTCAACAACTATCATTAATCAATTAGTAACGATCAAAAGACGATTGTTATTTGGATATGGTTGATTGAACTTAATGACTGGGAATTTGCAATAAGCCGTTGGTCACGTGCCGAGTGGCACGCGCTGATTAAAAAGTCATTTTACTTCAAAATTACAATATCTATTGATACCAAACTTTATATTTATGAGTTATGTACTCATATCCTCTTATATCCATGTTCTTTGTGGTCTTAAAACATCGTTTTAGTGTCCTTAGTGCACTAAGAAGTCCTTTGCGGTATATCTACACACCGTTTCATTTTAAAGATACTATATGTTTTGCATTGTTTGCACATTGAACACAAACAAATCTAAAAATAAGGAGATGTGGTATAATCTCTCGTCAAGAGACCAAATAACACAGAAATTAACAACTAAGCGTTTTTGCCTTCTACTATACATCTGACGGTGACATTTAGCTTTAGGGCAATTTAGTGACCAGAGAGAAGAGATATAACCTTATGTAGAAAAATCATTTGAAAGGTAAATATTATTAGGGTCATCCGGAATGATGAAAATACTTTAGATACACAATGTATTTCTTTTAATTTATGCCATTCAATTTTGATACTGCAAGTTTTAAATCAGTAATATCTTATGATTCAAATTAGCGTTAGGCAAACTATAAGCAATGTGTCAGTATTTCAATTAGTTATAAGTTCTAACGAGTGACATTGGCCGATCTGAGCTGTGATACTTCTAATTATTTAGTTTGATTTTAGATGATCTGTTATAATACTCAAAGTGTTTTGACATTTGAAATAATAATAATTCGAACTTAACTATTCATTTTCTTACTAGCGTCAACAACTGGTAAATGCCAAATGTGTTGGTAATTCGTATACTAGTAAAATTAGAAGATACGGGGATGTCGTGTGACTCGTGTCTGTGGATTGGATATTAGGAAGTGATAATGAAATGATATCCTCAGGCCTAGACCATGTTTAATACACGTGATTTGCGTTATCGTTATATCCGAGACAGTCCATGCGAAAAGGTACAAAAAGTCTCGTTGAATTTTACAGATTACGATATTAAAGTTCGATAAAATATTTTCAAAAAACTATTTCTATCAATGTTAACATTCATAAAATTGTGAATTTATGTAGTAATCGTAGATCAGCGAAATATAACGACTGAATTATTCGGGTTACACCACCTCTATATTCTGTTATCTAGTTGTTTTTTTTTGCCTCGCTTCTTATTAACTTAGTTTCCTCATAATTCTCAAATCTGTAAACCCAATTCATATACTTATAAATGGTGGTCCCATTTATAGCCTCATACATGTAAATGATAATTGAAACAACTTGAAACAAAAAACACACAAATATTAGTGTATGCATGGGCTTTTAGAGAAATATTAGTCCCCGATTCAGTTAAAATGTACATCTTAATAAGAATACAATAGCAGTTTATCTATGATTTCACCTTTATTCTTAATAAAATGTCAATTCATTCTTTTCTGGATTTAAGGGAGGGGGGAGAGAGAATAATGGGCGGAGTTTTATTTATTTATTTTTTTTGACAAATTGCTTATTTCCTTTAAATATAAGGGACGAAAAAATACTTCCTTTCGTTAAAAAAATCTTGTTTCATTGTATTAAAAATAAATAGATTAATTTGTTGCTGAATAATTTCACAAAAAAGACAATTCGAAAAAAAAATATGAACATGTTTAACCTCGCCGCATTTTTGCGTCTGTCACAAGTCAGGAGCCTCTGGCCTTTGTTAGTCTTGTAAAATTTTAATTTTAGTTTCTTTTATATATTTCGGAGTTGAGTATGACGTCCATTATCCCCATTTTCATTCCCAATTTCATTTACAAAAACATTAAATGTGAGTAATCTATTTTGGTATGAAGACATGTTCCATATATTAATACAGCATCAACATTCTCAAAACTAATGTTTAGGCACTTGCTGATTTTCTATGATATTGCCGAAAATCGGTGAACCGTAAGACATGTGTCAAAGAACATATCTGATTACACTATTATCTTGAAAAAATGAAAATAATAATTATTTTGCATGAGAAAATAACCCATTAGATATGTTTGCCATAAAAATACATTGGGACTTATTATTGTTTTTATTTAATTCAACATCTATAGTTGAAAATCTTAGGTGTACATCAGTTAATTGAATGATAGAATATAGAAATTGTTTTATTTTTTCTTTAATAAAAAAATGTCCCCTTTCGAGATTGGTCATTACATAAGTGTGTGCTAAATTTTGGAGACCGAGGACTAACAGACTACGAACAGCAAAATGTGGATACAATATTTGATATGCATGAAAGAACGTTGGACCATAGATATAATAGCCATAGATAAAGTACTCAGAATATGTCCCACTTAGCCCCATGTAGTTTCCTTTGAAATATCAAAAGCACGGCACTGCGCGTAGTGGAGTGTGATGTAGATGATATTTGCCGACATCCTCCCAATAGACTAATTACTCATCATAACTATATTTAAATTATCGGGCACTCGTCTTATCAGCCAACAATTAATGTGCGTTACCTGTCTCAAGTAAAAATATGCCAGGAGGCAGAAGCAATAAGAAGCGTCTGATGTAAAAGTTGTTTGGATTGTAATTTATTTGGAGAAAATCGGTCAACAAATGAGAAGGTTATACTGTTGTCGATATAATAAAATAGAGAAATCATGGAAAATGAACTTAACAGGTATATAAAATTAAATTGTCATAGCACTTGCATCGGTTGCACTCGGGAAATAAGACCTGTATGATTGACAAGAGGAGACATATCGTTTACTGATGGTATGCGTGGTTAAGAGGTCGAACCGAGTCGAATTTTTCTATGGCGATTTAAAGAAAAAAGTTTTTATCGAGATTCAAAATAGTGAAATCTATTTTATGCCAGAAGGAAGAAATTATTATTTTTTTTTAGAAAAAAAAGATCTTTCCAAGTGTTGAAACTTTCTGTCGTTACGGTAACACGAAGTTTTTGAAAATAAAGAGACAAAAAAGGAATACATTGTACACTTATTAAATGTCTGCACTGTGGATTATAAAAGCTTGAGCTAGTTGCTTAAATATACATACATTAGAAATTTCCATGTCACTTGATTTTATTGAATGTTATTTGCTTAAATCTCAAATTAGTGATATTATTGTCATGTCAAAAATTTATTCTTACCGAGTTTCAGCTTAAATTTACAGTGGAAGAGGTATAAAACAGAAACTCGACTTGACATAAAAAAATAACTTGCAAATATTTTATTTGTGTATATATAATGTTATTTTTAGTATATCAGTTAAACATTTATCAACAACATCATTAATATATCTTCTTGTATACTTTGCCATGTAGTTCCTCTTATTCAAATCTTAACATCGCGTATTTCAATCTTTTAAACGTTGGTGAAGAAAATATATGTGGTGGACATACTGAAATACATTAAATAATTGGGAAATAGCACAGGCACATGTCTCTGAATTTTTTCTTCTATATACCTTTCCGCTTACCATTTTTCGTGCTTGTTTTGCATTAAATAGCTGGTGGTATATTCTGATTGTCGATTTCATTTTTGAAGTAAACCATATATATATTAAGCGTTATAATGGCTATGAGAAAAAATTAAAATATAGGAGTTTTGTCCTGTGTCATTCATGGTTTATTTTCCCTTCCTTCTTACAATTGTGCTAGAGGTATTATTCGTACCATGAATAAGCTATATATATATATATCCCTCTGTAAGTCTTCCTGTTCAGTTGTCAACGTACTTTTTGTGTACTTTGTTTATATCACTTCTTTAATTTGGTATGAACCCATTTGTGAGTATTTTCGATTACAGTGATTGATTACATAATCGTTGATTCACAACGTTCAGTGGCAAATATTTGATGCATATTTAGGAATAATAAGAACCATTTAAACATCGGTCATCTTTACTTGCATTTTAAGCACGTATATAAACATTCCAAACAAAATGCCAAGGAATTACACCGTGTATAATGAAAGGTATATACAAATTAAAACTGTATCAAATAACCTATTTTCAACAAAATAGTTTTATGCTCATATCGAGTAGTCTTGTATAAATACAAAGAGATAAGATGTTAAGTGTCATTTGTACGTATGTATCTCCTTCTTTTTTTCTTCTCGCATTGCTTTATAATGAATATCAACTTCCAGGAACTACCATGTAAATGATGTACCAGAAGATTACGATAACTACCGAAGAATGACATATACTACAAATGGAAGTTTTTAACGACCTTGACTGGCTATACAGCCCTTGCACGGTCGGAATGACATATTATTCTCCCGGTTCACAATTTATTAGATATTAATCGACGGCAATTGCCAATAAAGGCTAATTAACACCAAGTGTGACATGTATATAATAAGAGGGTGATAAAATTTCGGCAAATATCATCTGCTTTTGATGTGGGTTTAGTACATTATCTATGGCTATTATATCTATGGTTGGACACACACTAATGATTTCACTGAAAATTTCAACTAGCACATGATACCCTATAATTTATTAACATACTTGAACTCTTCTAAGGAATATAATTCTGGACAAAACAAATTCAGTATATGTTAAATGGACAAACAAACAACTGCACTCATTGATGGATACACTTGCGGCTTAATTCATTTTAAAGCACAATTTGAATGATTGATTAATGGTTGTTTAACGTCCAGTGGCAAACATTTCATACATGTTCAATGCGAGAAGTCGTTTCAGAAATAGATTATGAAGTATAAGGTATACCAAAATGTTATCATCGTTTAGCAAAGGAAATTTTCTTAGCTATTAGAATTGGTGCGTCAATATTTTTCTTACAAACTTATATCTTTTGCTTTAAAATTAACACATACATGGTTCTGATCTTATTAAAACAATGTCACTTAAGTCTCGAGAATTATTCGTATATTTGGGCTTTTGAACTCCGCTGCATTTGTTTGCACCTGCCCTAACCTGCTGTTTAGTGGTTGTTGTTTGATTATGTATTTCAAAAGTCGAATATATAGACCGTTAGTTTTTCCGTTTGAATGGTTCTACACTAGTCATTTTGGGGCACCTTATAGCTTGCTGTTCGGTGTTAGCCAAGACTTCGTGTTGAAGGCAGATGAGTAAAATTGTATAGTTTTACACGTATGAATTTAGTAATGACTAGCAGAGCACTATCAGACTTAAGACAAACAGTGTTGCTGTATATTTGGTATCCGGTATACGAGTACGGGGCGCATTTAAAACTGTTTAAGCTAAACCAAATTTTAATTTTCCAGGTGAATTAGACCAAAAAAAAAAAGATATGTTTTAATGTGAATTTTTAAAAGTTCGGGACGGAATTGGTTCAATTAAATTTGCTTAACGTACCGTGGCAAATATTATTGCATATTCTCGACGAAATTACATTTTTGATCAGACGATACCTTCATATAGATTAATGTTTGCGTTCGATATCCATTGGCATTCATCATGCCAGCTCAGTTTGGTACCTTTATTGGCTATTAAATAACTACCATCTTTCTCGTTTTATTTCAAGCAAAATATTATTTTTTTTATCACAGTCACTTTTTTTTTTATCTCAAGAGCTGCTGCGTGTTTACAAAAAAAAAAAAGAACTAATTATACTTTTCGCTGCATTTTAAAAATCTGGCATCATAAACTATAAAAAACTTAGTTTACACATGTATTTGTCATTATTTCCTTTTAATTGTGAATATTTGTAAGAGGTACATTTTTACTTTTCTGACTAAAATCGATAACGCTCGGAACGGTAAAACGATAGATACACGCGGATGCTGTACCGCTTGAGTGATTTACCTTACAAAAAGGCGGACACTTTAAAGTTTAAAAGGACTTAACATCAGTTTGATTCCGTTTAACGGGGGCGTGGCTAATTAGTTTGACGCAGTTTAACCACATCTCAAATTAACTTGAATGACCGCAAGGAATCTATTTGACACGTATTAAAATGATTTGATATGGATTGAAATGCATTAAAATAATTTTAATTTTGTCAATCTTTATTCAATTTTCATTAATCTTTTTTAAATGCCGTTAATGCGTTTTTGTCCGTTCAAGCTAAATTCGAGTTACTAGTGTTAATTAGATGGCGTCTAGACTAAAATACACAAGAAATGCGGATAAATATTATCGAGTCCATGCATTGTTAATTGTTCATTTTAGACTTATTGTAAGTTTGATATACGTTTTAGTAGGTTATAAATCAATTATGAGAATTTGAGTCAAATCAGTGAACATGAATTTGACAGGTAATGCCCCTTTAAATTCACAAAACATTTACGTATACGTGTATATGCATATTATGTGAGCCTATATACCTTTATTCTTCAATTCTTCAATGTGGTTTTAGTATTACTGTTAAACATTTACACTCATATAGCAAGAGACAACTATGACGGACAGGTCGACTGTGTTACTTAATAATATAAAAGCAAAATAAAAATCTAAAAACAATCAAAAACAATTTGAAAAGAAAAAAACAAAACAAAACAAAAGCAAAAAATAACCAAAAACAAATGATATTTTCTAATAAAATGTAAATTATTAACTGATAAATATTTATTGAGCTCATGATATTGTTTAGACATTTGATCATGTTGTTCACCTTGTGTCGTCCGTGATATAATTATACAACACATTAGAATAAATGTCCAGTTTGGAAAGATCACTCGGTTAAATCCTACTTTCAACTTTGGATGTCTATACTTTATACTGGTATATGTTTTGCGGTAGTTTCCAAGAAGTGCACCCGGAAGGAACAATTACAATTCCCATTGTTTCTCTCGAATGCACCCCCATACTAGAAATATAACGGGTGTAAGGATACTTAGTACTTAAGATTATTGATTATTGGCGAATAGGAATTGAATATGGTCCCTAAATTACCATCATGGTTGGCTATTCTAGCGAGAAACATGTGCCAGTTTTATGCTACCGATGTAATGACGTCTCCCACGATTGACACAGCAGATAATGAATCTTTTAAAGAATTTAGATTTTATTCCTGTTCATTTCCCATAACAGTCGTGTATATTATTCTGAATAACATTCCAAAGACATACTGGTATTTAGTGATTCATCTGTCCCTGACGAGGAATAAAAACATTTCTGTCATCTGAGGCGTATTGAGAGGGCCCGCCCCCACTTATCTTGGACTTATTTTTAAATTAACAGGGATTTTTGGCAAAATTTGGTCCAAGCAACCCCCTAATCCAACTGCTTATATACAGTCCCTGTAACGTAAAAGTTAACACTTTTTTCATTCGGGAATCGTACGTACAGCGTTCGGTCATCGTTCGTACATCATTTGTATAGCGTCCGTACAACGTTCGGTCAGCGTTCGTTCATCGTTCGTTCATCGTATGGTAAATGTCACCGTTTAGGGTTTTATATATCGTATGGTTCATGGTATCGTTAAGCATTTTATTTGTCGTATGGTACATGGTATGGTTTAGCGTTTAGAGTTTAGCGTTTCGTTTATCGTATGGTATGTGATATCGTTTAGCCTTTCATCAATCGTATGGTATATCGTTTTGTTAAGCGTCTGATATATGTTAGGGTTTTATTTCAGAAAGTTATTTCAATTATTATTTTGAGTTAAAATAATTTAATATAAAAGATGCGGGATAAAAAACAATTATTAGTTGGATTGGATTAAATCTTCTGCTAATAT
>JAASAO010000887.1:0-25570 GCA_017311375.1 Mytilus coruscus | reverse complement strand
TAGTAACTTTTGTGTCGGGCTAGTGAAAGTCTGTGGCGCGGTAGCCCCAGGGGCTAGTAAATTTATTTGTCATTGAACATCAAAACTGTTGTACTTTCGGCAAAGTACAGTACTAAACCTCGGTCAAATCTGACAACTTCGTCGAAAATTGTTTACACTGGTTCTACTACCCATTTTGTATTTAGCATTGGCTGGTAACATTTCTGCCGAAAACCAGTCACTATAATAAACTGTCAACTCGGCCTTGGATTACTCGGACCGTATTAAACGATTACTCGGCCCGTATAGTAAGAATGCACGTAGTTACCAGATAACACATTCTGTAATAAATATTAATTAGACTGCAATTACAGGCATTTAATTTTGGTTTTATCTTATTCTCAATCATCATGCATCCTCAGGGTTTACCCATTCCCATTTATTTACATTGTATCGCATGGTTGAACAAGTCAAACATTGTATGACCAAGTTTCATCAAGTTGAAAATTAAAAATTGTATGCAAATTATTCTATAAATGTAAATGCTTGACTGTACCTTAAATTGAATATCTATATCCAAATTAAATTAATAGAAGCAGTAATCCTGCAAACAAATCATGGTCACATGCAAAATTTGTGTTTACATTTGTTGGAAGCCATGTGCTTTTTGGCGGGAAAATATGGGAAATCCCTAAATTAATGACTACACTGTATTTGGTTATTTTAAGCCAGCAAAGAATTTCAATCTAATAAACAGCTGAGATGCAAGTGCTTTTTACAATTATTTAAATAATGCATCAAGTAACGATCAAAATAAGTCATACAGATTCTTAAAAAAGATGATTAGAAAATGAAAAACATATTTTTTCTTGTACATTTTATTAGCAAACCAGTCAAATTTTATGAAACAAAACATGTTCAAAACCCTCTGGAAATGCCCCCGAACACAGGATTTTGCTTCATTTATCTCAAAATTTTGGGCATGCCCCCTGACCCTCCTAGCGTTCGGCACTTGGCGGGCTAGTGAATTTGTACCAGGGCTAGTAAAATGAAAATTTAACTAGCCCTGCAGGCTAGTAAATGAATTTAGTTAGTGTCAAACCCTGCACCCCGTACTGAGAAATCGATATTGAAAGTACGAGAATTGCGATCAATACATGATACCGGGCCACCCAGAGTTATTTGTTCTATTTTTAAAATATATACAACAGGACCTGTACAAACCAGTTCAAATTCTTGGAATCCCGGATGACGTAATTGAATCAGATTGGCTAAGATAGAATAGTGATGAAGGGATTTTCCAATTTCTATTTTGGAAACGCCAAGATTTTTTTGTTACTAGTCCGTCGGGCATATTGGGTTAAAAATTTTGATTGCCCGAAGCGTAAATGCTCAAGCCCCGGGCGTCGGGCTAGTGAATTTTTAGCCCTGTGGTAAATAGTCATTGCATTTCCAGTCCATATTGGAACGTTGCTGTGTACTTTATAAATAGCTTAGGCAAAAAAAAAAGCAGTCGTTCATACAATCGTTCAGAAATTGACCACTATAGAAGCTACATACAAAGGTTATTTTCCTTTAAAACCAGTGCTAATTGCGACGACTGAAAAACGTGGAAGTTGTTTGAAATGCAAATACTACTTGAATAGTCAAAACGAAACAAATTAAGTGAAACATCTATACAGCTGCTGTGAATGAGTCTCAATGAGAACAAGAAATGAGATAGATCACCCGGTAAATAGTTTTTACTGCAACTGCAGAAAATATTGAAACTGTGGTATTTACATATACTAACTAATATAAATAATAATTGGACATCTGTAGATTTTAAACTAGAAATCACACTTCTTATATTGCAATTCTGCTTCCACATTGCACCTCCTAGTCCTACATTTATATTAAAGCAGATGACAAAGAAAAGGATGATTGAGGCTAAACTTTAATTGAAGGATAGTGTTTAAAGTACTCCAACACAGTATACATGTATATCATATCTGTCCAAGGGCAATAACTCCATTAATTTTCAATTTTAAGTGAAATGATCATTCAGCCTCCAAGAAATTGCTGATATAAACCCTTACACTTTTCATAAAATTCTGACAAGGAACACAACTCTAATAAAAGCCTTGATCAGTGCTGATTTTTGGTCTCTCTGAGTCATTAATTGCTGGCACATGTACAAATCTTTGATAAAATTTCATAAAATTCTGACAATATAGGTGCTTACAATGGAACTTTCCACATATACTTCACATTTAATAAGGACATTAGTCTGCTAAAAATGTTATCGGTGTTGATTATTTTCTAAATGCATCATTATACTGTTGATAATAGTATCTTGCTAAGGGTTTTCATACTGAAAATCAAACATCAATTAACGCAATATATTGTTATTAAGTTTCAACTGGAAGATGTGAAGAGTTGAAACTTAGTAACTATTTGATTCCAGACCAAAAGATGTTTTTCCTGGGCAACTATAAATGTACATGTATATAAACATTAACTATTACCATCTAAAGGAACATTATTATACTGTTTCATAGCTTTTGCAGCATCTGAATTTCTCTCATATATGACTTCTGCTGTGCCTAGAGATCTTCCAGATCTGTCATAGTGTATAGCTGCCTTCTTCAATGGACCAAATTCTGCAAACAGTTCCTGTAGAAAATAAATTAACATGTAAGCATGTTTTAAGGTATTCAAATACACCTTATTGCTATTTTGAAATCTGTCCCGGTTGACCAGAGAATCTGTCCCACTTGAACTATTGACGTCATACAACAATCACTTTTCCATTGTGGCTTCAGATATTTTGTATTATGACGTCAAAATTATACGGGAACCTTTGTGATATCCAGTAATGGCGGACAAATAGCGATAAGGTGTATTGTATCTTAATCATGTTCAATTTCTAATTGGTGGTATTGTTTATATAGAGACGCACAAGGATTTTCACAGAACAAATTGAATACATGGAGCAAAATGAACAACAAGAAAAGAACTTTGTTGTTCAAACTTTTTTTAAATAACAAAATAATGGTCTGTGTGCAGGGTTCAAGTTCTTAGTTACTGGTATATCTGCATTTTGTATAAACTGTACTTGGTTACAATGGTATCCAATACCAATAATTTTCAGTCTTACTTCTTACATCATTACTAATTATAACTAACATGTATTATGTGGTTCAGGTTTATATTTTAACATTTTGATGTGGACACAGATGATGCCCCCACTTGCATATCATATAGTTATAAAGGGACATAACTGAAGAACAGTAAAAGTGACGATACCCAAATTTGAACTTGATCTGAGTTTTGTGGTAATAAGCATTGTGTGTAAGTCTCATAAAATTTGGTTGAGGCTAACTTAAGTAGAGAACAGAAACTAAAAATTCAGCAATTTTCTATTTGTAAACACGCATAACTCTAGAACAGTTGTGTATAAGTTTTATAACATTTGGTTGAGACAAACTAAAGTTAGAGAACGGAAACGAAAAATTCAGCAATTTTAATGTTTATAAAGGGACATAACTCAAGAATGGTAAAAGTGTCGCCACCAAATTTCGTACTTAATAATCTGTTGTAATATAGTAATAAGCATTGTGTATAAGTTTCATAACATTTGGTTGAGGCAAACTAAAGTTAGAAAACAGAAACAAAAAATTTGTACTTGATCTTAGTTTTGTGGTAATGAATATTGTGTATAGGTTTCATAATGTTTGGTTGGGGCAAACTTAACTTACAGAATGGAAAATAAAAATTTTGCAATCTTTCGATTTATAAAGGGGCATAACTCAATAATGGTTAAAGTGACACTACCCAAATTCAACTTGATCTGTGTTTTATCAGTGGAAGTCAAAATTAAACATTGTATTGTATAAAGCATTGATTGTAGTTGATTCAACTATAATCATTGACAAAGGAATATAACTCCAATTTTAAAAATTACTTGATATTTAGAAGAAAATAAAAATTTTGCAATTTTTCCATTTTTTGTGGTAATAAGCATTGTGTATAAGTTTCATAACATTTGGTTGAGGCAAACTTAAGTTAGAGAACGGAAACTAAAATTTTGCAATTTTTCCATTTATAAAGGGGCATAACTCTAGAACGGTTAAAGTGATGCCACCAAAATTCATACTTGATCTGTGTTTTGTGGTAATAAGCATTATGTATAAGTTTCATAACATTTGGTTGAGGCAAACTTAAGTTAGAGAACGGAAACTAAAAATTTTGCAATTTTTCCACTTATAAAGGGGCATAACTCTAGAACGGTTAAAGTGACCCCACCAAAATTCAAACTTGATCTGTGTTTTGTGGTAATAAGCATTGTGTATAAGTTTCATAACATTTGGTTGAGGCAAACTCAAGTTAGAGAACTGAAACCAATTTTGGGATGTACTTACGTACGTACGTATGTACAGATGGACAAGGGTAAAACTTAATACCCCCACCGCTACGGCGGAGGCATAAAAAATTATTACACCTTACATTATTTCATATTCATAATGAATTTTGTTTAATATACATATCTTCATGTACTCCCTTAAAAAACTTTCATTCATTCATTCATATTCTGAATTCCTATATGATGAGATTTAATTAAGATAGTTTTTTTTTAGAAAACCAATCAACAATAGTGAATACAAGATAACAAGTTGCATACATAATGTTTCTTTTCCCATATTTCGAACTATTTGACAAATGTATAAAAGGTGACTTCCAGCAGAGATCTAAGATTCTTACATAAAAGGCAAAGACTGGGAACTATATAAAAATCTTCTTAATTTAAAGTACCTGAATATCAGAATCATTGACACCAAAGTCTAAATTGGATATATGTAGTTTACTTGTGCTGCCACCAACCCCACCTCCTCCTCCACCTCTCTTCATTACGCCAACATCTCCGTCAAACATATCATGCTTCCATACATCTGGTGTGTCTTTAGACTATAAAAAAATGGAAATACAACTTTTAACAATGTATGTAAATTCATAAACTAATCATATTAACTTCCCATTTTTGCAATTATACTTAAGTTCTGAGATGCACAATGTAGTCTGATTTACCGTGTTTGATTTCATTTTACACACAAGTCATGTGATAATGTCAGGAATCTATGCAGTGTTAGAATCAATACAACAATGTCTGCATGAAAAATCAATGTATGGTCACCTTGCAGTAAGTTTTCATCAGAGTAAGGGTGTCAAACTAGAACAGCATAGGTCAACTGTCAACAAAAGTAGAAATTTTTATTTTTGCTTATTTAAATTTCTATCTATCAATTAAGATATGACAAAACGCAAAAATTTGGTAAAAATTCGTCATCAAAAGGCCATAACTCTATTTAGGAGTCGACTGACGATTTCAACCATGTGACTTATTTGTAGAACATGTCTTGCTGATAATTTTTGCATTTTTAAGTTTCTCTCTATCTATTATAGTTTTCAAGATAAAAGGCAAAAATCAATAATGGTAAAATTTTTCATTTAAGGGCAATAACACCTATAAGAAATTGTCTGACAGTTTTGACGTAAATGGACAATAGGTTGAGCTCAACATTCTGAACATTTCTGGTCTTGTCAGATTTTCTTAATTTACAACAGTTCAAAATAATAGACAAAACTTGCATTTAACCCCTACATGTATGTTCAATTTTTAGTCATGTCGGCCATCTTGGTTGGCGGGCTGGATCATCAGCACATTTTTTAAACTAGATACTTCAATGATGATTGTGGCCAAGTTTGGTTAAATTTGGCCTGAGGAGAAGATTTTTGTAAAAGTTAACAGACGACAACGGACACTAAGTGATGAGAAAAGCTCACTTGGCTCTTTGGGCCAGGTGAGCTCAAAATATTGTACTTGGTGACTTTTCCTTTATAAATTTACAATATATAAGGTACAGGTAGAAAAACGTGGAATTCTTTGAAAATATAACGTATTTATGTATATTTTTTAGAGCATGAACAAGTCTAAATTGAAAACAACATTCAAACCTATGATTGCGTTGGACAAAAACCGCAATTTTTATACGTGTACATGCAAAACAAATTCCTTGGTAGAGGGGTCTAAATACAGCATAAACAACATTTTCCAAAAGACCAAAAAAGTGAAAAAGTATATTTTAACAAAACGTATTTGACTAGCAGGTCGAACAACAGATGTTCTTAAACCCTGCTGACTGCCAAATAAACAGATCACCAGATGTAACAAAATGGATCGTAACTATTAATTTAATACCAAACAATAAACAATGAACTTTGGAAAAGATGGTATACCGCAAACATGAGGTGCAAAAATTTGTACACCATATCCGATTTTCAACAATTAATGTCTTTTCAGTGATGTTAGGAATCAAAACAGTATTTGGAACGCCATATGATATAATTTACCTCAATTTAGATTGACTCTTGAATTTTGAAGAGTTGAAATAGGATGAACAGATTATATAATTCGTGAATTGAGGTATAATCCACAAATAAAGGGTTATTAAAGTAATGACCAACAAATTTTATAGCTGACATTACAATTTACAGACATGTACATATGGACATTTTGAAGTTTACCCGGGAAAAATTTGGTCTTCCACCACCACCTCCACTGGTTCGTCTTTTCTGTATGCCGCCACGAAACACTCCTCCTCCACCACCGCCTCGAGTCTGTCGGCCTCCAAAGCCTGCTCCACCGCGTCTACCTCTTGTTGCGCCACCACCACCACCGGAACCGCGTCCCCTTCTTTGACCACCTCCTCTACCACGACCTCCTTTTCTAGTTGACTTGATAATATCATCTAAACTCATGTCCATTTTGTCTCCCATTGTCATAACCTTTGTAGAAATACGTTGTTCGATCAATATCTACCGGCTTTGTTGGTGTTCTCGTGTTCTCTGTTTTGAGAAAATGGCGGCATACGCGTGCTGCATGATGGGATAGGGAAATTTACAAATTGAATTATCTCCCCTTATGATCACAGTCTTTGAATATACAATAAACCATGATGCAGGTTGATGATTATTCACTGTTGCATGCGTGATCTATTTACAAAACTTAATAAAAAAAAAGTGAATAAGGTAATTCAGTGATATATTGTACAAATTGTTCGGTAGTGCAGATGAACTAAAATAATTTAATTTATTTTAGAACGTAATGATATTTTGGTGTAATTTCTGGTTTGATTTTAAGCAATTTGGTACCAATAGAAGCAGAGTCGTCACAGTTTTATTTGTTTGTTTTGTCGTATTTTTGTGGAGAACTTTCATTTTCTAATAAGATAAACACAAATATTATTTTTTGTTCA
This sequence comes from Mytilus coruscus, assembly GCA_017311375.1. Lineage (NCBI taxonomy): Eukaryota > Metazoa > Mollusca > Bivalvia > Mytilida > Mytilidae > Mytilus > Mytilus coruscus. Next base: position 18,296 of record JAASAO010000887.1, on the reverse strand, counting down.
GAAATTTGCTATATATTTCTACCAATTAGATTGTACAAAAAAATTATAAAGTTGGAACCCCCCCTTTTTTTGGACGATCAAAGCATTTGAATGGGAACATATAGTTGGAACCCCCCTTTATCCTGGGTTGGGAACCCCCCTTTTTAAAATGGCTGGATCCGCCCCTGCATCCCCACTACCCCCTTCCCAACCAACTGGCCCACACACACACAGACACACTTTTCAGTCTATTTCTACGTCCCTGTTAGTACGAGTTAATCTTATCCATTTCATTTGAACTTTCAGAAATTATGAAAAATTTTGGAAGTCGTAGTAAGATCATGGTAAGGTCGTAGTAAGGACGTCCCAAGGTCTTCATGATCGTGGAGGTCAACGACCAACTTTGAACATGCTCAAAACATTCGTAGTGCAGTCGTGACCAAAACTAGTCGTTGTGGAAGTGTAACTACGCGCTTGCCATCCCTAGTACTACCTTACTACGATACTACTACATCCTAGCCACGATAATTGCAATAATATAAGAAGGTTCTACCAGATGATCCCACGACTGCTATTGGCTTAACGAAAAAAAGAAATAAGAACAGTAAATTTTTCAAACTTCAATAAACTTCAAATACTAATAAAACAATTAAGTGTTCATACCGGCCAACAAAGCCGCCAACAATGTGACCACAGTGATAGTGGTCCATGCCCCAGGGCGCATTACATTTACGCGCATTCAGTGGGTATTAAATTTTTTTACGTTTGCGCGCAGCTTTTGATTGCATTTGCGCACATTCATTTTACAGGTAACACAGGTAAAAATAAAGATGATTCATAATAAATATGACTATAGTTATTATAAATTTTAAACATATTTGTAAATTTAAATTATATATTTTTCATATTAAATTCTCCGTAACAGCTTAAAAAAGAGAGGCGAAAGATACCAAAGGGACATTCAAACTCATAAGTAGAAAGTAAACTGACAATGTCATGGCTAACAAAAGAAAAAGACCAACAGACAACAAACAGTACATAAAACACAACATAGAAAACTAGAGACTGAGAAACACGAACCCCACCAAAAACTGGAGGTGATCTCAGGTGCTCCGGAAGGGTAAGCAGATCCTGCTCCACATGTGACACCCGTCGTGGTGCTCATGTAAGTACAAACCCAATAATAAGTCTAATTCGGTAGGTCACATTCGGGGAAAAGGGGACGGGATTGTTGTTACGACAATTGGAACATATCCGCTGTCATCTGTGAAACGGCTATTCCATAACGGTCAACCAACTCGTGATGGCGTCAGTAAAATTTACGAAGTGATGATTTCAACTTAAGACATACGTACATGTAGCTCAATTGCGGATTTTCCAGCGTAAATAGTATTCTGTTTCATTATTTTACCGATTATTAACCGATTTAGTGAATAATTTAAGTTAGTTGGTAAAGTTGAGTATAGGCCTAAACATGGAGGTTCGTTTGTCAGAAACGAATGAGGGGTGGGGTTGAGGGTATCATTAATATACGATGGATTTACTTTCCTTATCGATAAAGCACTTTAGTCAGGGGGTATTTCATAGCGATGCACCGTAAATAATTGGAAAGGTATTTCACCGGATTCCCTATTTCCTCCAGGTCTTTGGGCATCACTACCGTCAGAAGAATCCAGGAGAACTGCAAACAGGACGGAAAAAAATCAGTACATCTCTTTCTATTTCCAGGACTAAGTGCTTATGCATAATAAAACGGAATTATCTTGCTCGAAAATAATAGTTAAATAAATAAATAAGTATAAGCTACCTGTATTTACCTGAGAATACCCATAAAAGAATGCGCGCAAATGTTATCAAAAGCTGCGCGCAAAAGTAATGATTTTTGCGCGCAAATGTTATGGTAATGCGTGCAAATGTAATGGTAATGCGTGCAAATGTAATGCATCGATGCCTCAAGCGCCTGTGATCAACAAGCTACTTTACCCATTGTTCTACTATTTCCGTTATCCATTGTGGCTTTGAATTGCATGCATATGATTTATCATGGTATGAGAATTAAATATCGAAATTATGTTATAAAAGATAGGGCCAATTTTCACTGAATTTGTTTCACACCAGGGTGTTGTTTTTAAAATCTCCTTTAAGCTTTACTATATTTTACAGTAAATCAGTTTCATCTATGAACTGTAAGGTTATAAGGAAATAAAATCATGTTTAAAAATATCTTATAAATGCTTAAAGGACTTTAGGTGGTAATTTTGAAAGATTTCAACAAAGTTTTGCGTGTTGCTCGGTAATTTTTGTTAATTATGGATATGTATGGCTTTGGGCTTCTTTACGAATTTCCCGCTCAAGTTGATTAAAAAACGAACAATTGCACGGTAGGTATAGTGTCCGGCGGAGATAGTGTTTTTTTCGAGTGAATCGGTCCAATTTTTTCGAGTATAGATCAGGTTTTTTAGAGTGATATTACAGGCGATCAGATCAATTTACTGCTTTTTCGTGTATATAATAGTTTTATTCATGACTGTTCATCTTATTCTGAATACTAAACATGTATTGAACACAAACGACGCACAATTTCCTTGTAGTTCACTAACAATTCAGTGTTTTACATTGTCCGTGTTTTTTCTAGGGCAAATTTAAAACGTCCGAGTTTTTTTGCAAAGAAAACGTGAATAAGAAAGAAGGCATTCTTTGGGCTTGAATACTAACTTTTTCTAGTTTGTAACTGTAATTTAGCGAAGGGCAATATCATATATTCCTAATAAGTAACAAAATATATTACTATGTTGATGAAATTTAACCCTTTTCAATTGAATAATAATTTTCTGTTCTGAAAACATTTTACCATAACCTTGCAGTATTATGATATATTAGAAATTACTTGATTCTTTGTAAAACTGTCTTTAGAACCGAGAGCAGGGTACTCATTATCTTTTCAATATCATTTCATGCTACAATATTTTTTACTGTAAATAATAGTTTATGATTTATATAACAGTGGCGAAACCTTCAGTTTTACAAATAGGATTAAGAAAACAAAGGGACAGAAGTTGTAAATTCAATAAAATGCAATATACCACAAATATTCTACTAAGAAAGGCCTGGGACCAGCCAAGTTCCCCACCCCCAATATGATCCCTTTGGAATAATAATAAAAACAATGTGTATACAATAGCGTACACCGTGTATTTAACTCATGTCTTTCGCAGAGTTCTGTCGATATACATTGGTAATTGTAATGTTTAGATAGAGATCCGTATTTTTCATTTTTTAAATACACATACGCGCTTAACACACACAATGTACGTACGTTTCAATCCAACATTGTACTGCATGATATTTTAGTCTGGGAAAACATGATTTATTTATAGTTGTAACTGGCTTTGAACTAGCTTTCAGTAACCGCGAGTACTCTTATATCGATACTTTATATCTATTGTTTTTATGTTAGTTGGTTTGTTTGTGCTTCGTACCGATCTATTGAGTAAAGCCATTTGTAACTGGTGTTAACAGTTTGTTCTTATTCTGTGCTGTAACACCACTGCCCAAAGTTAGGGGGAGGGTTGAGGGTTTACAAACATGTTTAACCCCGCCACAATCTTTATATGCCTGTCCCAAGAGCCTGTAATTAGTGGTTGTCGTTGGTTCATGTCCGTCATATTTGTTGTTTCGTACTTTGTATTGTATAACTTAGGTCGTTAGCTTTCTCGTTTTAATTGTTTCAATGTTTTCATGTTGGGGTCTGTTATAGCTGACTATAAAGTATAGGGTTTTCTCATTGTTGAAGGCCGTACGGTGACCTATATCTACTTATATCTGCTTCATTTGAACTCTTGTGGCTAGTTGTCTCATTTGCATTTATACCAAATCTCCTTTTCTTTATATATATGTATGTGCTCACATTAAAATTGTTTACAACACGTATATTTACTGTATGAAATCCATATTTGGTTGAATCGACATCAATAAACAACGATTGATACAACATGTGTACTGGGCGTTGACTTGTTGAATAGTTCCACCATATTTACATGGGCGTGGACATGTTTGATCTATCCAAATATACAAATTAATGCCGGTGTCTATTCAATTTATAAGATGTGACAAACAATGATATATACAAATATACGATTCTTTTTACGAATGTACGTGTTACGTACTACAGTATTGTCTATCTTGTTAAATGCATTGGTTTCGTGCTTTGAAAAGTACTTTATTTGAACCTTTTCATTGTTTTTATAAGTAATCGCACTGAAATATAACATTTTAAGCCATTGAAATTTTGTTTAATAAATCAATCAAAACCTAGACCGCACTCAAAAACCCGCACTGCTCTAAAAAAAACCACGGACATATACAAATGAATTTATTCTAAAATGTCCTTCTTACTGCAATAACAGGAATTTTTATGAAGTGTCTGTATACATGGTATATTTAAGGATATATAGATTCCAAATATACATTTCCTTTGACATTTGTATTGGTACTTGTATAAAAATAGCTTTATTCTATATTGAAATAAAAGCATTGTAAAGCTAAATTAAACTTTTAAAACACAAAATAATGTAGGGTAATGGTTTCTTTCTATCAATACTGTCAATACTAACTTACCTTGTATGATCTTGTATATTAAGTTTTAGCATCTATTTCACGTCTTACAAAAAGGAGTCTGTTTGTTTACATTTTTATCATATTCACTCGAAAAACGAAGTGACACTCCATCAACAGACTTTATGTTTTTCTGCTCCGTGGAAGGCTCACGTTATGGATCATATGTTTGTTTGTTTTGCTTACTTGCGACGGATTAAACAAATTTATCAGTTTTAACTGAGCAATTTTGTTTACCGCCTTTATAAAAGCAATTTCCAACCGAAAACATGCAAATCCGACAATAACAATATTTCTGTAGCTTTTCATAATGAGTATACAACAAAGCTAGAGTAAGCAATAGATAGCGGAACTTGTTTAAAAGTTTATAAGCACGGAGATCATTTGTTTCCATTTTGAATTATTTTTCACCGAGACGGCAATCTGATTAAAATTCAGATCTATCTTAACTCGCGTGCTCGTATATAAAAGGATATATGAGGATAACGACATCTATATTCTAATTAGATTGCCGAAACGGCTGCACGCCTCGCTTGTCTCAATGTAAGCTACGCCACTAAATTTAGTTGGGGTAATATCGATCTGGGTTTTGTAACAAATATGGGCAACAACAGTTCGTGACTTTGGTATAGTATCGATGTGGGTTTTGTAAAAAATTGAGCTACAGAAGCTCTAGACTTTGAAAAATATCGACATGGGTTATTGTTACAAATTTGGGTAGTAGAAGCTAGAGATTTTGGAAAATATCAATGTGTTATTGTTACAAATTTGAGCAGTAGAAGCTATAGATTTTGGAAAAATATCGATGTGGGTTATTGTTACAAATTTGAGCAACAGAAACTCTAGACTTTGGAAAAATATCGACATGGGTTATTGTTACAAATAAGGATCAACAGAAGCTCCAGATTTTGGAAAAATATCGATGTGAGTTATTGTTACAAATTTGAGCAACAGAAGCTCTAGACTTTGGAAAAATATCGACATGGGTTATTGTTACAAATAAGGATCAACAAAAGCTATGGCAAGCCGTTCTCGTCAAAACTATGTTTAAACCATTTTTTCGAAAAAATTACACACTGAGAATTAAAAAAATCACACCGAGATTTAAGAACCTAAAATAACACACTGAGAAATCGAAATTACACACTGAGATTTTAAAAAGACACACTGAGATGAATAAATTGAAAAGCACACGCTGAGAATTGTTAATTACACAATGAGATTTCAAAAATACACACTGAGATTAATATGCAAATTACTAATGAATATTCATGAGATGAATAATTCAACAGATTAATATCTTGGTCTCCCGAACTCTTGTCATTATAATGAATTGCGGTTCCTACAACCAACATTCGTAATAAATTTCAAGACTTAACAAACTTTTTTTGCTAACTCATATTCATAAGTTTGTTACCTATAATTCAAATTATTACTAATAATATATCGGGATTTTTTGCTTAAAACTGTTTAAGCATGGTCCCTTTTTCAAAAGTCTTTCAACTGTTACCCTGATTTCGCAAGGTAATCTTTTATATTTGTGTTACGTTTATATGCTATAATAGGCACTTGGGAAAAAAATCACTGTATTGTTTGTATTTTTGCAGATTGTTCCAATGTTTTCTTATAATTTTAATAAAGTTTTTCACCATTTGGTTATATTTTGTAATGAGAGTAAGTGGGTATTTTTCTTGTTCTATTGGTCTTTAATAACGTAGTTTTTCTATACGTTGTATTTTTAATGTTTTTTATAACACATTTAGCGCCAAATTGAAGGACTAACGAGTTCTGTTCCCTAGTTGTTTTAAGCTTGTAATAGATTCAGATTAAGTATGCTAATTAGATATGTGCGCATAAAAAGTGCGCACAAATCTCAGTGTGTAATTTTAAATTCTCAGTGTGTAATTTCAAATTCTCAGTGTGTGTTTTTCAGTTTATTTCATCTCAGTGTGTCTTTTTGATATCTCATTGTGTAATTTTCAATTCTCAGTGTGTAATTTTCAATTCTCAGTGTGTGTTTTTCATTTTTTGTAATCTCAGTGTGTTTTTATGAAATCTCAGTGTGTAATTTTTTAATTCTCAGTGTGTGTTTTTAGGTTTTTTAATCTCAGTGTGTTTTTTTTTTTTTCTCAGTGTGTAAATTTTTCGAAAAATTGTTAAAACATAGTTATGACGAGAACGGCTTGCCATAAGAAGCTCCAGATTTTGGAAAATATCGATGTGGTTTATTGTTACAAATTTGAGCAACAGAAGCTCTAGACTTTGGAAAAATATCGACATGGGCTATTGTTACAAATAAGGATCAACAGAAGCTCCAGATTTTGGGAAAATATCGATGTGGGTTTTTGTTACAAATTTGAGCAACAGCTAGAAGCTATAGACTTTGGAAACATATCGACATGGGTTATTGTAGCAAATTAGAGCTGAAGCATCTTGCGGCTTTGTGATAATATTTGGCGTGGGTTACTAGTATTTTAACAAATAAGAGCAACGACAGCTCGAGGCTGCCAGAATTGTGACAAGTCTTCCGATTTTTACTAGGATTAGAATAATGTATGATAAAATTGAGTTGGGAAACTCTATCTGAACACAGTTATTATTCTATAGTATACAACATAATAATGCACCAGCTTATCTTGGTTATCTAATTCCACCAACAATTCAAAGTTCAACTGTCTACCCCTTTCGCAAATGGAATTATTTAATTTTCCCGTTTTGTATACGCTTCTTGAACAAATAAACTTTTATAACTTCAACTATGCGACTATTGAAAAATCTTAAACATTAAAATTCGCTATAGTGATTCATTAAGTAAATTTAAAACTGAAATAATATTAAATACCAACAAATAAATTCGAAAGCTCGGCTTCCTTTTTTAATCATGGTCTTGGCATATATAGTCATTCTTATTTCAGATACATTCTTTCGGTGTGGTTCAAATCGTGAAGATATACTGCACTTCTTTTTAATGGCCTACTAGTAATTATGCTAATAAATTTCTAACGATAAAAATGAGAACATTTTCAAACATTTATTGCAAGTATATGAATTTATAAAAAAAAAAAATCAGAGGTTTCTCGTTGTGTAAATTAACACAATATAGTGAATACAGTGTACAACCATTCACATCATCACTGATCATACATCATCTTTTAACATTATATTATATTGAACTGTATTGTATTGTCTGAGTTCTCTATAAATATCATATTTTAACAAATTAACGAGAGAAGACTTTATATTATGAAAATCAGAGATGCGTATAATTGCCAATTAGACAACCATTTATGAGTTTGCTTAACTTGTGTCTAACCCCTTTGCATATATAAGCAAATAAAATATGACTGTTCAAACTTAATCTGAACTAATGACATTTATAATTTCAATAAATCCGTTATTAGTGGTGTACTTAATGATATGTTGGTCTTGGAAACCACGGTCTATCTATTATAGTTGGTATTGGCTTTGAACTATTGAAACTGTAAGTACATTGTACTTTTATATCGGTACATTTTGTGTCTTTCGCACGTTATTTTGTTAGTTTTTTTGTACTAAATACTATACCGCATGTGTATTGCTCATTGTTGAAGGTCGTACGATTGCCTTTGATTGTTTTTTTTTATCATTATCCTTTGATATTTGGTGGATATATGCCTCATTGTCAAATATACGACATCTCCTTATCAATGCTATTTTATACCGATTTTTCGCGTTGGAAACACTTTTCTGGATTTCATTTCGTCTGCTATGCAAACTCAGAGCTTAACAGGTATGTATCAAATAATAATGGATAAACATGAACACATGATGTATTGTGAACGGAATGAAATACAACGGTTTTTCAAATGATAAAGCATTTACATGAAGGGTTAGAACGTTGCATGGGTCTTAAAATGTATTTTTGAAAAGAGAAAAACAGAAAACTGTTTTTCTAATCTGGAAGTACTGTCGAGTCATACAAAATAGACATGACGGTGTCTACTAACTTTTTCAGGAAAGCTACAAGGGAATGCAGTAAATGGTCGTAAATGTAGGACTCAAATCTATGGTGGGTTCCAGATCTATGGCAGATTTCAAATCTATGGCAAATATGACGTCACAAACGCCATACAAATCATAAATCTATAGCAGTTTTTTGTTCTCTCCAAATCAATGGCAGATTTTGAAATTGCGTAATTTCCGGGCAAAAAGAGTAAACTATTACATCACAATTTGATAATGTAATATTATGTCGTTTTGGAGGGACCATGTAAAGGTACTGTCCATTGGCAAATTAAAAGAGGAAAATCCTAAATGGGGTTCCTAAAAAATTATCAAGTTTTTGAATGAACAGTTAAATGATAGAATGGTATGAAAATATTTCGATTCTAATCATTTGTATAAAAAAGTAAAGACTTAGCCACCCTACAAAGAGAATGTCTTTCAAAGGAGGAATTAATTGACCTTGTGAAAAAGAATCTCTCCATAGATCACAGAAAATCTCACAGCATTTATGAATCTATTAGAAGATTTGTCTTTTGTGTTGTAAGAAGAAAAGTAAAGCTCCTTGTTTTCTTGTCCTCGTCTGTGTTTCTGATGTTGCCTTTTGTCAGCTTTATCACAGCAACTACCTGTACTAATGTAGCAAATAATCTTTCTTGAGATTTGGAAACTAAAAAAAAATCTGTCATAGATAAATATTAATAACTTATAATCTACATCATGTACTGTTGGAGAAAGTAAGATTTCTTGGAAAGAAATCACTTGTTTAAGGCATGTCATTGGTCAGATATGTATTGACTTGTCCCCCATTTGCAGAAAGTCTGCCATAGATTTAGATACTAAAAACCGCCATAGATTAGGAAACTAGAAAATTTGCCATAGATTTGGATTCTTAAAATTCTGCCATAGAATTGGGATGGCATGACGTCATATTTACCATAGATTTGAAATCTGCCATAGATCTGGAACCCGCCATGGATGTAAGTCCTACATATACTGAACTCGGAAATCTGAAGACGATTCAATATTGTAGTGTTCTTACATCTAAAATTATTGCTGGTCAATTAAAACAAAGATGTCAAATCAAAAGTAATTTGATATTTATATGTTAAAGGCAATTAAGCAGTACAGTGTTCTTCACAACACAAATAAGAAACAATACAGTCCACTTATATAAGGTAAATGGAGTGTAGATCCAGGCAATATTTTTAAAGCCTGTGAAATTTTGATGCTTCAAAATTTCATCGCATTATAGCCATTTGAAACGACATACAGCTTGCCGTAGATGAAACAATCACGGTATTGGTTTTGCTCATTGTTGAATGCCGTACGGTGACATATAGTTGACTCATAGTTTTTAACTTCTATCTGGTGAAGAGTGATCTCATTGGCAATCATGCCACCTCTTCTTATATTTATAAATCAGTTTTTGGGGTTAATTAATTGAACCCTTTTTTAATTGTGTAAACATTGTAATCCAGGTTTTGGGTCGCTATCAATCTCTCGAAATCGAACTCAGTGGAAAACAAACAACTACACCAGTCCTGTTTCAACAATACCAAACGCGAGCACCACTTGTGATTCGTATATTTAGGTTGACCAAATGATAACTCAGTGGATAGAACTTTGTTTCCCCCTTTTACTTTCACCAGGAAGGCTCAAACCACTAACTTGGGAGATGGGATGTATAACCACTAACTTGGGAGATGGGATATATAACCACTAACTTGGGAGATGGGATGTATAACCACTAACTTGTGAGATGGGGATGTATAACCACTAACTTGGGAGATGGGATGTATAACCACTAACTTGGGAGATGGGATGTATAACCACTAACTTGTGAGATGGGGATGTATAACCACTAACTTGGGAGATGGGGATGTATAACCACTAACTTGGGAGATGGGATGTATAACCACTAACTTGGGAGATGGGATATATAACCACTAACTTGGGAGATGGGATGTATAACCACTAACTTGTGAGATGGGGATGTATAACCACTAACTTGGGAGATGGGGATGTATAACCACTAACTTGGGAGATGGGGATGTATAACCACTAACTTCGGAGATGGGGATGTATAACCACTAACTTGGGAGATGGGATGTATAACCACTAACTTGGGAGATGGGATGTATAAATACTTGTTGAGCTACTAATATATGTCCAATAATGATCTTAACAGAATAACCAAAACCATCAAAGGTCAGTTTTGTCTGAGGGAGTTGAACTTCTGATTCTAGTAATTTTAAAATCTATCAACAGAATTTTTTTGAAAAATGTCTGTTCTAAATTATTTCATTTGTGAAGCACACATTTAAGTTCAAGGTGGAGAATCTAGAGTCAGTTCTCAAGGCAAGAAAAAATCTATTATATCAGATTCAACCGTTTTCTTCGAACAGTCAGAAACAACCGAAAGTAAGAATTTGTCGCCTGCAAATTACACAAAATCTCTTTTATCCTTTTCTGACCGACAACTTTATAGTATGAACAAATCAGTTACATTTACCCAGCCAATGGTACATATATGTAGTAGGAACACATTTTTGTTTTAAAACATAGTACATTCTACGCACAAACGGTCGAAAGTGAAAGCAAGAAAAAAAATGTAACCGACAGTTTGTCCAATTTTTCGAACAAAACGGATATATTAAGGGCAGATGGAGAAGAAATTAGAGTTTGATTTATAACTTTAGGTGCAAAGACTCAAATTCAATTCAGAGATTTTCTATTGTTATCCAAGGGTGAAACCAAGGAATGGACATACCTGATAGAATCAGGTTACACAAAAATATTTCTATGTATCTATAATAAGATTTAAAAGAATTGGATAATAAATATGCCTTAGTACCAACTGATAAGTCAACAAACAGTTATCAATTGATAAGGCAACATACTGTTATCAACTGACTAGAAAATTAACAGTTATCAATTGATAAGGCAACAAAAAAGTTATTAAATGATAAGACAACTAACAGTTATCAACTGATAAGGCAACACAAAGTTATTAACTGATAATGCAAGTAACAGTTATCAACTGATAAGACAAAAAATATTTAAACTGATAAGGCAACACACAGTTATCAACTGATTAGGCAGCAAACAATTATCAGTTGATAAGGAAACAAACAATTCTCAACTGCTAAGACAACAAATAGTTATCAACTGATATAAGGCATCAAATATATGTCAACTGATAAGATAACAACCAGTTATCAACTGATAAGGCAACACAAAGTTATTAACTGAACAGGCAACAAACAATTATCAATTGATAAGGAAACAAATAGTTATCAACTGATAATGCAAGTAACAGTTATCAACTGATAAGACAAAAAATATTTAAACTGATAAGGCAACACACAGATATCAACTGACTAGGCAACAAACAATTACCAATTGATAAGGAAACAAACAATTCTCAACTGCTAAGACAACAAATAGTTATCAACTGATATAAGGCATCAAATATATGTCAACTGATAAGATAACAACCAGTTATCAACTGATAAGAAAACACAAAGTAATTAACTGACTAGGCAACAAACAATTATCAATTGATAAGGAAACAAATAGTTATCAACTGATAATGCAAGTAACAGTTATCAACTGATAAGACAAAAAATATTTAAACTGATAAGGCAACACACAGTTATCAACTGATTAGGCAGCAAACAATTATCAGTTGATAAGGAAACAAACAATTCTCAACTGCTAAGACAACAAATAGTTATCAACTGATATATGGCATCAAACGTTTATCAACTGATAAGATAACAACCAGTTATCAACTGATAAGGCAACAAACAGTTATCAACTGATAAAGTAATAAACGATACAGTGTGTGTATAACGTAAGTACTACATTGTATTTTTGTTTCGTTTCCACTGGTGGAGCAGGATCTGCTCAACCAGACGGAGCACCTGAGACCACCTCCAGTTTTGGTGGGGTTCTTTAGTTTTTGATGTAGTGTTTTGTGGAATTGTTTGTTTTATCAGCGCTTTTCGTCTTTTTTGTCAGTTTCTCTATGATTTATGAGTTTTGAATGTCCCTTTGGTATTTTCCGCCTCTCTTTACCTGAAAAATACGAAATAGAAAATTCAAAACTGAACACCCTAAAGCGCCGTTTAAATATAGTGTTCTAACTATTTACTGGTTACCTTAATCACACAAAAAACTTTATAAATCACGCTTTATATGAAATCCCTGAGATGTTTCTTCATCCGATCCATTTATCGTCAAATTATCGATAGTTCTATGGATGCTAAGCGCACACCTTAATTGTAGATCTATGCATTTTCTTTCATTAAAAACCTTCAGAAAGGCAAAATTGAAAATGCCGACAAATAAATCGACATTTTGCTGCTTTCATGAAGCTGTTCTCACTGTAAAAAAATTCCAAGTTTTTAAACATGCTAAATGTATCCCAAAGAATTTCAGTTTAGTAAAAACCAATAATAACAGGCAATGTTGTCCATGTTAGACAAAACTGAATTAGTACAAAATGGCAAAATTGAAACAGAAATATCTTTGCCATCCCTAACTTTTAATTTTAGATGTCGCTTTCTATGGCTTGTACATGTCACAATTTGTTAGAGTTGCTAGAATATAATGTGAAATAAATTACAGTGAAACCTTTTAAGAGACCACTTCAGGGAATGCAAAAAAGTGGTCTCGTAAGACATGTGGTCTTTTAATACAGGTTCAGTCAATATGTAATGATTACAAAAGGAACTAAAATCAATGGCCTTATGACACATGTTTTGCTTAACATATATACAGGTGTCTCCTAAGCTGGTTTGAATGTAGTTCAATGAGCGCATTCTGGAATTAACACAAAAATTACTATTACATGGTTGTAATAGTTATTGAGAAACACCTACTCTAAGGGCGGTGTTAATCAGATGTGGATACTAAAAAATTCAAAAGATCTGTGAGAGTACATACAATCTAAGTCTCTTTCCTCTTGCAATAGTATTAAAACCTTGACTTTTCTACCCTTTGCACAAATATTACCCATTCCCAACTAAGAGACAAATTGAAAGAATTATTCCTGTGTTGTTTCATAAAAAATGGCCAATGTAAACAAGTATCTTTTTTAGGGGTGGATAAATAGTACTTGGTAAAAAAAGAAAAAAATCAACTCTAATTCAAACAAAAAATTCTCTAAAACTGACATTATTAAGTTGCTTGATTTCTTGATTGAAAACATATTTGTTACGTTTGGCGGACTTGTCTTTCAACAAACAATCGGTATTCCCATGGGAACTGATTGTGTCTCTTCTTGTCGATATGTTCCTTTATACATATGAGGCAGAATTCACACAGGAGCTTCTTATGAAGAATGAAAAGAAGCTACCATTATACCTTCACTTCATGTTCCGATATGTAGATGACGTCCTCTCACTAAATAATTCAAAGTTTGGGGACTATGTTGAACGGATCCATCCCATCAAACTTGAAAAAAAAGATACAACAGATACAGTTTAGTCTGGCTCATATCTTGACTTACATCTATAAATTGACAATGATGGTTGGTTGTAAAAAAAATTTACAACAAAAAAGATGATTTCAGCTTCTCAATTGTGAACTTTCCATTTTTATGTAGCAACATTCCCGCAGTGCCTGCATTTGGAGTATATATCTCCCAGTTGATAATATATATATCAGAGCTTGCATTTCCTATACGGATTTCCACGATTTTCATTAAACCAAGAGTTCCAAGTGGTGAAGTTGAAATCATCCCCTTTCAAAAATGTTATGGATGCCATCACGAGTTGGTTGACCTTTATGGAACATCTGTTTTATGTTCTAATAGTCGTAACCACAATCTCGTCCTCTTTTTCACGAATGTGACCTACAGAATCAGACTTATCATCGGATTTGTACTTACATGAGCAACACAACGGAAGTCATATGACGAGCAGGACCTTCTCATCCGCTGGAGAACATGATATCACCCCCGGTTTTTGGTAGGGTTCGTGTTACTCAGTCTTTAGTTTAGATGTTGAGTTTGCATACTGTTGTTTGTCTTTTGTTCGTTTGCGACTTATGAGTTTGAATGTCCCTTTGATATCTTTCACAAACTTTAGTATACTTTCCCATTTTTTGACAGTCGTCTTAAGCTTCTTATCTATAACATAATGGAAACCCTGTTACTCAGAACATGAATACTAGCACTCCATGAGCTATTTCAATTTCTAGACTATTGTCCACAACCTTTCTGTTTACATGTGACAATATATCCAAGTAAGGTTGCAATCCGATATAAAGTATTTAAGATTTCAAGTTTAACTTATCTAAACGAGGATTGCAACAGCCCACTGGCCAATAGAGCTTTTCCGGCCCAACAAAATACAAGATACATATACAAGAAAAAGACAATAAATAAAACGAAATAGAACAACAGTGAGTCATACATGTACATACAAGCACGCACACATACACACAGTAGAACCGTTAACTTTTTACAAGATAATAAAAAACAATGTCGAATTTTTGTCAAATATTTCCATATTTTCAAATACCGGCCGTCACTTCATCATTATCATATATTTTTAGTTAACTGACATCGTCTGGACAGTTTAAACAAGGATAAGATAAGTCTTTGTAATTTGCGACATACGACAATTCTAATATCCTTATAATATGGACAAAAAAGTATGAAGTGTTCGATTTATCATCCGGGAATCAAGATGACTTTTACCAAAAACAAAAAAAACCATAAGTTTAAGGAGAATATTGTGAGATGACAAAAAAAGGGAAGTAACTCTTGAAATACACAAATTATTTACGACCTAAAGCTAAGGTAATTGGTGTTAATTAACAGAGTGTTTGACACCAAAGCTGTCAAGTGAAGCCATGCACTGAAATGGGTCACTTGATTTGAGTTTACACAGGTAGTTGAACTTCTTGTCCAGGAAGAATTACGAATTTACCGGTTATTTCAAAGGAAAATCACTTACGAAATCAGTCTGAAAGCTCAGGAATCCGGGTGAAAACGGGTTATTTTCCGAATTCCCCGGTTATTTGGTCACCCGGCGGGTATCCCGGGTGACCTCTCAGAATTGTGAAAATCTCGGGTCACACCCGCAGGATCCGGGTCAGTTGACAGGTATGCTGATGAAAGGCATGATATATCAAGAGGACAATCTAAAATCATAAGTCGAAGAAAAACCGATAATACCATGGCAAAAAAAAAAAAAGACGAAAAGATAAACAAGTATACAAAACCCTCCATTGAAAATAAATGACTGAGAAACACGAACCCCACTACAAATCCGGGGTGGTCCCATGTGTCCCGGAAGGGCGAGCAGGTTCCGCTCCCCTGGTGACACCCGTCATGTTAGTCATTGCAAGTACACATTATAGACGTGTTTCGTTCAGCTGTTAAATTGTAAAAAATAATACCCCATACTTAAAGATTCAAAACGGCTAAACAATTGTTAGTCAAAAGTACACATGGTGGATATCAGAAAGGAACATGGTGGTTATTGCTTCGCATCACGGTGCGGAGCTATTAGTTTCAGTCGAAACACACGCCATCTTGAAATAATTACTTATCACAAATAGATTCTGATTAGTTGCTTCATGATGCGGCTGAGATATAGCAACAGCTATTGGCTTAAATGAGATAAAGAATTACAGACTTTTCTCGTCTCAGGATAAGACATCAAATGCCGGAAAATTAACTATGTGTATTTCAGTTCCGATCAACTGTCATTAATTCATGTTCGTTTTATTGTGCATATATTGCACACTGAAATTCAATATTGAAATATCAATTATTAATACGTGTTTATTTGCTTTGTTAATCTGCAATATGCAAGATTTGTTTTGCTAAACAATGTCCCTATAAAATGTTTACAAAAATGCATTGTCTGTATTTTATAACTTCTGCCAATCTAGGCACACCTCCAGAGTCGTGTCTATTTGTAAATGTTTTAATTTTCAACAAGTAAAGTGAACAAAATGTTAAAAGCATGGGTGTATAACGCACAACACTGAACATGCAGTTTAAAATTTCAGAAAAGTTCATCTTAATATATATACAAAAATTGATATTCCAAGTCTAAGACATCCATTTTATATCAATCAATATCTAAAAATACCACTTTTCCAATACTAAATCAACAACCACATGCACACATATTACCTTAAATTAGGATAGAGCGAAGCAGTCCACACCTTTTTAGAAAGGTCAAACTTGTCCACTGTGTTATCTTTCGCAAAATTGTCTTTTCTCCGATTTTGTTCGCGGTTTATACACGACTTTTTTATTGATGTAAGCGGTCTTACAGCAGACGGCTCACTTCCGCATTTGAATGGAGGCCACAAAAATATGGAAATCATTCATCGAAATAAATTACAAGTCTTCAGTAAGGTAAGCCCAACTTAGGTCAAGCATAATCTGCAGCTTTGGAGGTTTCAAATAGAAATTAAAAATATGTTTTATGAAGATAAGAAAAATCAGCCATGATGTTGTTTTCAATGAAAAGACATAGACAAAGTTTGCATCTTTAATTAGACGAAAATGAGTTATTTGAAATGAATTGCAAGAACATACCTGAATTTAAAGGATATATTTTATCAGCATGAAAGTTATGAAGTTTAGTTTTTTCGTGTACATTTCATGACAATGATGCAAATTTTCCGGCCGATTTTCCTTCCTTTTGACATTAGACTGATTAGTGTTTCATCAAAACCTTTGAAAATATTTATCAAAATGCATAACAAATTGGTCTAAATTTGGTAAAGTCCAATGAAGTTTCACCAACTGGATATATAAACAGATCTTTTCAGGTTGGGGAAGATCCTCATAAATGGTTAATATCCCCATATTTATGGGTATTATACCCAAAATTGGGTATTAAACAATTTATACTATAGTTATAAAAAGATGGAATTTGTATTTCATCATACATGTAAATGTATTATAAATGAATGTCATGGCACAGACATTTACATAAATAGCAATATTTTACCTTTAAAAACCATTGTTCAAACAACAACTGATTACAAAGATAATGGCCTCCAAAAATCCTACTTTCATTTTGACTTTTTGAAGGTTATTAACTTTTGTCCAGATGTTATTTCAGTCATGATGTTTTCAGGTAAAAGGTTGTCATTTATGTGAAGGTTTGACAGCAAATATGTATCTTGAAATCCAATCTGATTAAAATACAGATCCTGTGTTCAAGCTTTGCTTAAAATTTACAAGGATCTGAAAACGCTCCATTCTACTTTTTGTTTTAAAGACCTTTCAGGATCCTCAGGTTTTATCCATTAATACTCACCTTAAAAAATTTGAAGCCTGAAATTTCATTGGCTGATATAATAAAACAATGTATAGTCAGGTAATCTGTATATAAACTTGTATCAGAAAATGTCAAATATTGTCAAAAAAGACAAAACTCTTAATGCCAATTATCTGTATTCTGTCACTGGTAATTTATAAATGCATACAAAGTCTGAATTTTTTTTTTCATACATTCAGTGACGTACTGTTGTATAAGAAAGCATCTAGGAGAGTATAACAGCTTCACAACAAAAGTATGTCCCTTTCATGCTTTATAGGCTAAGTTAGGGTTGGAGTTCAATTTCAGTATTGATACCAAATATAATTCATGCTTTAAGCAGTTTGAATTGTTATAATCATGATAATATATAGGTTCAAGTGATAATTTGGATAATGTGGGAACTTTGTAGTTGTTTAC
>JAASAO010001088.1:0-27053 GCA_017311375.1 Mytilus coruscus | reverse complement strand
ATTGATGTGTTTCCCTCGGTTTTAGTTTGTTACCCGGATTTGTTTTTGCTTAATCGAATTATGACTATTGAATAGCGGTATACTACTGTTGCTTTTATTTTGCGAATCCGGTAAGCGTATTAGCACGCTTCACCGCCTTCAACTTGACATATAGTATAGTGATATGTCTATTGTTATGGTCTGTGTAACGCCCTCTTACTAGGTACGATTAATAACTTGACATATAATATAGTGATATGTCTATTGTTAAAGACTGTATAACGCCCTCTTACTAGTGACGATACAGAACTTGACATATAGTATAGTGATATGTCTATTGTTAAAGACTGTATAATGCACTCCTACTAGGTACGATTAATAACTTGACATATAGTTGAATGATATGTCTATTGTTAAAGACTGTATAATGTCCTCCCACTAGGGACGATTAATAACTTGACATATAGTATAGTGATATGTCTATTGTTAAAGACTGTATAACGCCCTCTTACTAGTGACGATTAAGAACTTGACATATAGTATAGTGATATGTCTATTGTTAAAGACTGTATAATGCCCTCTTACTAGGGACGATTAAGAACTTGACATATAGTATAGTGATATGTCTATTGTTAAAGACTGTATAACGCCCTCTTACTATGGACGATTAAGAACTTGACATATAGTATAGTGAAATGTCTATTGTTAAGGTCTGTATAACGCCCTCTTACTAGGGACGATTAAGAACTTGACATATAGTATAGTGATATGTCTATTGTTAAGGTCTGTGTAACGCCCTCTTACTAGGGACGATTAAGAACTTGACATATAGTATAGTGATATGTCTATTGTTAAAGACTGTATAACGCCCTCTTACTAGGGACGATTAAGAACTTGACATATAGAATAGTGATATGTCTATTGTTAAAGACTGTATAATGCCCTCCCGCTATGGACGATTAATAATTTGACATATAGTATAGTGATATGTTTATTGTTTAAGACTGTATAACGCCCTCTTACTAGGCCGACTTGAGGGACGATTAATAACTTAACATATAGTATAGTGATATGTCTATTGTTAAAGACTGTATAACGCCCTCTTACTAGGGACGATTAAGAACTTGACATATAGTATAGTGATATGTCTATTGTTAAAGACTGTATAACGCCCTCTTACTAGGGACGATTAATAACTTGACATATAGTATAGTGATATGTCTATTGTTAAAGACTGTATAATGCCCTCTTACTAGGGACGATTAAGAACTTGACATATAGTATAGTGATATGTCTATTGTTAAGGTCTGTGTAACGCCCTCTTACTAGGGACGATTAAAAACTTGACATATAGTATAGTGATATGTCTATTGTTAAGGTCTGTGTAACGCCCTCTTACTATGGACGACTAAGAACTTGACATATAGTATAGTGATATGTCTATTGTTAAGGTCTGTATAACGCCCTCTTACTAGGGACGATTAAGAACTTGACATATAGTATAGTGATATGTCTATTGTTAAAGACTGTATAACGCCCTCTTACTAGGGACGATTAAGAACTTGACATATAGTATAGTGATATGTCTATTGTTAAAGACTGTATAATGCCCTCCACTATGGACGATGAATAACTTGACATATAGTATAGTGATATGTCTATTGTTAAAGACTGTATAATGCCCTCTTACTAGGCACGATTAAGAACTTGACATATAGTATAGTGATATGTCTATTGTTAAGATCTGTGTAACGCCCTCTTACTATGGACGACTAAGAACTTGACATATAGTATAGTGATATATCTATTGTTAAAGACTGTATAATGCACTCCTACTAGGTACGATTAATAACTTGACATATAGTTGAATGATATGTCTATTGTTAAAGACTGTATAATGTCCTCCCACTAGGGACGATTAATAACTTAACATATAGTATAGTGATATGTCTATTGTTAAAGACTGTATAACGCCCTCTTACTAGTGACGATTAAGAACTTGACATATAGTATAGTGATATGTCTATTGTTAAAGACTGTATAATGCCCTCTTACTAGGGACGATTAATAACTTGACATATAGTATAGTGATATGTCTATTGTTAAAGACTGTATAATGCCCTCTTACTAGGTACGATTAAGAACTTGACATATAGTATAGTGATATGTCTATTGTTAAGGTCTGTGTAACGCCCTCTTACTAGGTACGATTAAAAACTTGACATATAGTATAGTGATATGTCTATTGTTAAGGTCTGTGTAACGCCCTCTAACTATGGACGACTAAGAACTTGACATATAGTATAGTGATATGTCTATTGTTAAGGTCTGTATAACGCCCTCTTACTGGGGACGATTAAGAACTTGACATCTAGTATAGTGATATGTCTATTGTTAAAGACTGTATAACGCCCTCTTACTAGGGACGATTAAGAACTTGACATATAGTATAGTGATATGTCTATTGTTAAAGACTGTATAATGCCCTCCCACTATGGACGATGAATAACTTGACATATAGTATAGTGATATGTCTATTGTTAAAGACTGTATAACGCCCTCTTACTAGGCACGGTTAAGAACTTGACATATAGTATAGTGATATGTCTATTGTTAAGGTCTGTGTAACGCCCTCTTACTATGGACGACTAAGAACTGGACATATAGTATAGTGATATATCTATTGTTAAAGACTGTATAACGCCCTCTTACTAGGTACGATTAAGAACTTGACATATAGTATAGTGATATGTCTATTCTTAATTTTTGTATAACGCCCTCTTACTAGGAACGTTTTAGAACTTGACATATGGTATAGTGATATGTATATTGTTAAAGACTGTATAATGCCCTCTAACTCGCTTTTGGTTATTGTTCGCCTTTGATTGCTGTCGTATTCACGAATCTATTAAATCTCAATTTAATATTCATATCAATTATATTCACCCAAGGAATCTTTAATCGGTGTAAAGAATCAAATAGACAATTATATGATTTGGTAGATTTCTAAGAAATATGTAAAATAAAAACCACACGTAGCTATCTCTGACTTTTCAACATTTAAATTCATACAGTGATATTTGTATTGCACCTACAATAATGAAACTAAGTTGCTCTTTATTATCAATTATAATATAAATGTCATTTTCAATAAGGAATTATTATTCATGTTGTACCATTATATCCTGCTTGATTAATTTTACAAAAAAGATAAATAGAAATGCTAACTTTTCAAACAATATAAATGTTAGTGCGCACTACAACAGATACAAGTGTGTGTCTCTTCTGGTAGAATCATTTCCAACGAAATGCTACAAAAATGAAAGGGTTTCTTTTAAAGTTGTACATTATTTTTATTTTGATTCTACAAACAGTTGGCTTCATTTTACCAAACCAGACCGAATTTCATAGTATACAAGATGTTTGCATCAATGATATATTCAGCTTTGATTTTATGACTCGTAGGAGCAGTGCCCTGTTAGTGCATTTAGAGTCCGACAATAGCAAACAACATCAATTTACTGTAACTATTGAAGATGGTGATTTGGTAATCACTTATCATGTAAATAGTAAAACAAGATCTTCTATACTACCCTATGACACAGAAAGGGTCAAGAAGTGGAACGACAACCGCTGGCATAAGTTGATAGTAGAACGGATTTTAGATGAAGGAAAGTATCTTTCAGTAACAGTACTTTTAGATGAACAGATTCATAGGTTTGATTCTGTAATGGAAGTGAAGGGGCATGTTCTGGAATCAAATGATGTTTACCTTGGTAAAACCCCTTATGCTGATGTTAAAAATGTCATTTACATAAACTGTTTTTGTGAAAAAATGCATTTGAAAATCGGAGAAGACAGAAAAAAAGTCGACAAATGTTGCCAAGAGATTAATAGGAAAAACAGAGAGACTCAAACATGCGGTAGATTTCGCGGAAAGATCAAATGCAGAAATCGTAAGTATTTAATTATGCCTTTGAATATATGTAGTAAAACTCAAAGGCCAATATTTCAAAGCGCATTTGTTTTTAATCCGCAGCGCCATTCGTCAGCAATAAAAAAAAAACGTACAAAAATAAAACGTATCGCCATCTTCATCAAACACAGATATCCTTTCTTTAAACAATTATTATACAGTTTTCCTCGGAAAAAGCTTGTACAAAATCAGGAATATGACAGTTGTTTTCCTTTCGTTCCGTTAGTTGATCAAGTTTAACGTTTGATTTTGTCAGTTTTTATGGACTTCCCCCTTTTTGAATTTTTATTAGAGCTCGGTATTTTCGTTAATGCATTTATACATAATTAAAGTATAGCATTTTGAATGTACAAAAAGTATAATAATTTGAGGGATTTGTCAAATTTAATAAGGTCTTAATCATTTATATTGATAATAATTAGTATTCAATTCCTTGAAAGAGAAATAAAAAAATGCGTCTAGAAAATAGTCAAAGAACTGTCTTAGAGACGCTATTTGGGCCGTCATGTAAAAACTAGCAGGTACAAATATAAATACCATATACAATATATAGAAGCTATATTTAAAAGACAAATCAGCACTCAGTAGCGTGTCTTTTAGAACTTAGCTGCACAGAAATCACATGGATGGCACGTGAAAGATCATGAATAGTTCAGAGTGTTCCTCAACTATAATAGACAGATAGAAACTTTAAAACACAAAAAAAAAAAAAAATATAATAATACTTTATTTCCGTAAACAAATACAGATTATTGAATTTACAAAATATGAATATCCAACAGACAATATACAGCATAATATAACATGTATAACATTTATACACAAATTATACAAATCAATGAAATAATTTAGCGGGGTAGGACATATAGACATATTCAACTAACAAAAACATTTGAATAATTAACCATTACGTGCCTTTTCTAAATATAAATATTTTCCCAGGTTGTTTAGCTCTTTGACATTTCTCACAGATAACAGTTGCACAAATTTAAAAGTCGATGGTCTCTCATAGTAATAACTCTTTATATATTTACCTCTGATATCGTTATATTTATCACATTCTAAAATAAAATGATACTCATCTTCAATAGCATTTGTATTAGCCGTACGAGATATAAAAATAAGTCCATATGGCTGAAAGAGTGCGTCGACTCCTTGTATTGAGTAGTTGTCCTTAAACGACAATTGTTATTTATGTTTGGTGTGAATGCCTATTATCTTGAAACAAAACGGATAGAGAGAAACTTTAAATAGAAAAAATTAATTCACAAGACAAGATCTACAAATAGGTCGAATTGTTGAAAACGTTGATCAACCTTTTATAGGAGTTAGTGCCCTTAAAGGACAAGTTGTGCCAATTTAGGCGTTTTGTCTATTATCTTAAAAACTATAATAGATAAATATAAACTTTTAAAAGTACAAATGATCAGCAAGACAAGATCTGCAAATATGTCAGCATAAATAAATGAGTCGGTTGTCTTCTTATAGGAGTAAGTGCTCTTAAATAACAATTTTACCAATTGTTCCATTTTTTTAAAAACAATAATGGATTTATAGAAACTTTAAATAGCAAAAGTCATCAGCAAGACAAGATCTAAAAATGTCAGCATAGTCTAGGATATATGAAATTGTCAGTTATTTTTTCTACACGAGTAATGGATCTTGAGTGACGCTTTTGTCGTTTTTTGTGTTTTGACAAAAATCCATAGAAGAGAAACTATAAAGAGAGAACCTGTACACAAAGAAAATGATCAGCAATAAAAGAGATCTACCATGTAGAGAGTGTCCATTGCTGCAGATGTAGAGTCCTAGGTGAACGACACAGGATCTATAGAGCCTCTAGTTTGTTGTAAAAGTTATCTCGACCGATGTTGTTATGTCTTTTTTGCTATAGCCTCGTTTGATGAAATTTATTATACGCTTCTGTAATCGTTTTTTCACGTTATCATTTATTTATTGAACAAATCTGCTGAATTACAAAGGAAAGTTTCAATTACAGTGTTCTTGCTTAGGATGATAGCCCGATGAAAATATACTGTTTGTCTATGTACTTGCAGTACAAGATCAGTTAACATGGTAAAATTCTTTTATTGAGAGACAAAGCTTTTATAAGTATATGTTATTTAGGGAATGACGATGAGTTGATGGCATGGTCAATAATATTATTATATCGTTTCCGTCATGATTTATTCATTTTCATTTCAACATCGTCAATGCCACCGAGCCAAAAGAAATATAGTCAAGAGAGGTGTTGGGTCTTTGCCTTTTTCAAATGCCCATACAGATATTGGCATATGACAAAAGATTATCTTTATTGCTGTTCCGTTAAAATGGAAATAGTTCTCACTATCGAATTTCATTTCTTTTCAACGAGGAGACATCCATTAAGTTTTATGGCAATCTTCATTACAGCTTGGGGAAGCAGGTACATAGAGAGAATACACCTGTAACTAGTCTGACCCCGCCATATATCCATGTACCTGTCGTAAATAAGGAAGCTCGTCGGTGGTTGTATTATGTGATAATGTTTTTGTTTTTTTGGAAAATTTCATGTTGATGAAATTTTCTGTTAAATTTATTCACATTTTCTTAATTTAGTACGATTAAAAGCTTCATATATTGTATATTAACCTATCGTTGAAGACTGTATGCTATCTTTTGTGTGTGGTTATCTCCTTTAGTTTATAAATCAGGATAGAGGACAGTGGGGGAGAGTTGAAGGGTTCTAAATAAATCATTTAAATAGCAGGCGGTATTTATTTATGTATAATTCTATTTACGTGTTACCTTAAATTAAATCTTTAAATTCAGACATCTTTTAACTCGGTAAGGAGTTTGTAGAGTTCGGCATTATCTATTTTTTTTATGTTGAACTTATAGGAAAGCTAAAATTTCGAGTTGTACAAAAAAGGTACTAGTATTAATATATAATCTCGCTTGCAAGCTCTTTGGACAAAGTTTTTTTAATAACTTTTAGTGATATGTTGGCTGAAATAAGATGCTTTCCTTCAGACCAACTGGTCAGGTCAGAGAAATAGGTCTTCAAAGGTTTGTTGGTTTTTGGTTGCAAAAAGCAAAACTATCAAATTCGTGATAATGCTATTACGAGATTCATTTGCATAAACTTTGTTCGTCTTCGTCCGGTAAGCTATAAATCTGACAGATAAATACCTTCTAATGATGTTCTTTTATGAATTTATAATACTTTTTGCTTCTCGAATTGAAGGAACTATAAAACAGTGACATTTTCGTTCATTCTCCTATGTCACGACAATTACATATACTGTACAGATACTGAAATATAAATGTCTAAAATAGTCATTGTACCGTACACTGTAATTAGACAGCAAATGCATGTGTAGTTAAAATTATGACATAAATCCATATTTCCCTGCTAAGCGTTACATTCCTTTCTAAACTATTCTAAGTACAAAGTCTGTACTTGATATATTTCAGACACAACATCTGGGGTTTCTATGAGTGTTGCTGCATGTTTAGAAGGACCACATTCCTGTCATGGTAACGCCAAGTATGTCTACTCTGACACAGGCGCCTGTTGTGAATGTAAAACACCGTTCTACGGGAATGGAATTCGATGTTTGAAAACAGGTTAGTGAATTGATTAAGTGTAAAATAGTATAGCATATCAAACATGACATTTTTTATCTCCGTATTTAAAATTATTAAACTATTGTCAGATCTAATTTGTGAACATTTAAAGTGTTTACAAAATGCCTAAATGCCAGTTGTTTCCACAATGAACATTGTAAAAGTAAAATCACAAAAATGCCGAACTTCAAAGAAAATTCAAAACGGAAAGTCCCTTATCAAATGGCAAAAACAAAAGCTCAAACCCATCAAAGGAAAACAACTGTCATATTCCTGACTTGGTACAGGCATTTCCTCATGTAGAAAATGGTGATAGTTGTTATCCATTCGTTTGATGTGTTTGAGCTTTTGATTTTGCCATCTGATTTGGGACTCTCCGTTTTGAGTTTCCTCGGAGTTCGATATTTTTGTTATTTTACTTTTTAGGTTGCTAAACTCTCTTCAGGTAAGCACTGCACAACTTAAATGTAATTCATAATTCTGTGTAATATTTTTACGGTAACTTGAAAAGAATTAACCTTTTTAAGTATTTGTCTTCCACCTATTTTGAAAATCATGGTATTTGTGTTGTCTTTTTAATCCAAGAGAAGTGACGAGAATTGAAGCTAATATATTCCTATTAGCACTAAGATTATTATGCTACGTCAATCTTCGTGACAGAAGATGATATAAAACCTTTTGTCTTCACATGAATAGGTAAAAGTCTTATACTGAAAGGTAAAGTTTATGGTGTATTGAACAACAAATCAATAGATCATGTGGACTTACTTTCTCACGTATATACAACCAATGGACAAATAGAAACACATATAAGAAGTAGACAAAACACTGTGAGAACAATGATGAAAATATTGCAGCCAATCGCTGACATCATTGGATGGCTGTTTGCAGTTCCACAGAAGAAGAAGGCTAAAAATGGCTTCATGATGACAGGTGTGTACACTATGAGATGTAGTATTCATTTTAGAGGAATACATTGAAGTTCGGAATATCAGACTATATTTGTCTGTATTGTAAAGTTAACACTGCGCATTCGAACACTGGAACAGAACAAAGTACTTTGTTGGGCATATGCATTTATATTGGTTAAAATTTTTAGTTACTTTACTCAATAGCCGCCTTTCTGTGCAATGTTCTAATGCCTACTGTCTTTTTTATTTGAATTAAGTTCCAGCTTTCATTTGATTTACGTCAATGAATGGCTCTTTTAGTATCTTCCAACCGTTTTCGTCGAATATATAATTTTTGTTATTATGAGTAAGATTAGTTCATAGATATTTTTCAAACAGAGACATGACACTAGTACAAGACCAAATTATAAAAAGATAAACGCCAATTTTCAGGCTGCAAGCTTTAATAAATATTGCATTTCTCGTATGTCAATCATATGAAAATGTAAATGTACCTTGTTAAACTTAAAATACAAATTTCAAATTTTGACAGCCACTTTCCACCCAAATACCTATGTTGCATAATATAAAGTGAGCGTTCAATCAACAATGTAATTGTCCCTATATTGTGGTATTATGTTAAGAGAGGTTTTATATTATTCAAAATATGTATAGAATTATATGCACGTTCATATTTTCGCAACTAAGATATATCAATCGATAAATAAAAGTAAGACAAAATAAACAATACAATGTATGGTGAATCTATTTTTTTTTAGGTGGAGAACTGAACAGAACTGCTTTAATAAAGTATGCAAGCGGCGAGATAGTCTTAATTAGACAAGAATTCTTCACCTTTTCGTCAGAGTTCATAGTTCAGACACTTGTACATGGAACAGTCCCGGATCATCTGGAAAGTATATCATTTGATGAGTTCACGGAACAGCTCACAAGCGTTTCCAGAGGTATTCTAATTTAACTGAAAATATATGCCAAATGTATTAAATTGCATAATTTTGATAAACTTTCATGTTGCCCATACACACACATTTATTGTAAATAACGAAAATCTTAAATTACTACATAACTATCGAGACAACAGATAAGAAACGTCGAAATCAAACAAGCATAATTTCTCATATATAGTAGATTTACAATGTAATTAACAGTCTCCCTTTCATTTCCGTCGTTTAGCGTAAAAGCAATTTTATTGATTAGACATCAGTCATTAAAATAATGTACAATTTCATAAGTTTTTAAAAGTATTCAGTATAAATACATACATTGTAACATACATTACACCAGAAAAACACCGACCAATCAGTATTGAAATCAAAACAAAAATCCAAAATCTAGAGGAACAAAGCAAAGCTAGCAGTACAGGAAGACATATATATAAACGGGAAAAAATCAGAATAAATAGAGAATATCATATGGCTTTTTCAATATCACACCTGTATCAACCCGAGAAACCAATATAATCCCAAGAGCTCTGCTCGAGGGATTATATTGGTTAAGGGTTGATACGGTGTGTGATATTGATAATTGTAATACATATAAGGGGTAGAGAAAGCTTTTATAACTGTTACTGCTATTGATTATGTGACGTTATACAGATTAGGGGAGTGATAAAGCCTTTGCAACCGTGACTGACATCGATATCATCACGTATGGCTGATACAGCACGATTGTCATCAACTGTATTATACATACAGTTTACCTGTATTTACTACTAAGTATATAATAAAGCATTTTATACAACATGATCAAATGCAATACATTTGTTTTATACCTAGAAAGAAATACTGTTATTGTTGTTGTGTCTTTCTCGTAGCGTGAAACAGTGACGACAAGGAATTATGTAATGTTAATTTTGGTGAATATCTCTAGAAACATGATATAGTTCTTATACTTGTTGACTCTTATTTCATAGGCGTTATTAAATCGTGTTCAACAAGAAGATATTCAATGAATGGGTTCGCATCCAATTTTACAATGGACCAGACTATCACGTTTAATGAATGCCAACACAGTCCATTCAGACAAAGCTTCAACAGTATGAGACAGTTTGTTACCAGAAATTCAGTTATGAATGATAGAAATAGTGAGGTTTTCCGATTTTCATCGACCAATCTAATCGGAGCTCTTGGTGGTAAATTTAATTATGCATTATAAAAAGACTATATATACAAATTTAAAAAGCCGTTGAGAATTTCGGCAAAGAACGTCACAATTAAATGAGTAAAATTTTGGAATAAACGTGTCTGTGGGATATAATTTCTTTTCGCTTCTATATTGATCTACTGAATTCTACTACGGGCATTAGACAATTTGTAAAAAATATTTCTATTTTGCTTATATAAAGCATCGGAATTATAGTTATCAGTTTCTTCCTTTTATATCTATTTATTGAGAAACTGTCGATTGTTTGAAATAGATAAATGTAAATTGCAGATTTTAGCATAAAAAGTTAAAATGCATTACTGTGAAAGTACTTTTATTCGTGGGGTACCAATTTTCGTGGTTTTCATTGATTGCTTTTTCCACAAATTTAAGTGTCCAATGAAATATAGGAACTGTTGTCAAAATCAGGACATGGAAAGATCCCCATTACCGTAGATTTGACTACATCGAATTATCAGCAAACGCACTATGAACAAAAGATGCAACGTCAGACAGAATTCTGTCCATTTAATCTTCAAAAAAACCTAAACTGTACGACTTTTAACCTTTCAATTCTTACGAAAAATTAGTTTTCATCGATAAAAGTTAGACTTCCGGTGATGATATGCGATGATGAAGTGTTCATTTTATATCCTCATAATTTTCATACGAAAAATAAATAATTTCATTAAGGGCTTGCTATTTTTTATTTCAAAAGAATTGATTCTACAATTCAAAGTTCATTTGTAGCTTTTTTATGTAACCGTTTTCTTTAAGTGACATGTTTATATGCCAATTAATACCTTTGGTGACCGTTAATCTGTTGATCAAACAATCTCGGGTTAATCAGTGTCACCACTTCTGATTACACGTGTGCAACAATTAAAATGTTTACTTTGCAATTTCCTTCAATCGAGAACATTTGTAAGAATAGATGAATCGTCTTATTTCAGAAAGCAATTAATTTATTAAAAGTTTGATGAAAGTTGTCAGTAATGAAAGACGAACAAGTAGGTAAAAATGAACACCTTATCATGCAATGTCCCAGTAATTATTATAAAAAAACATGATTATTTTCACAAGTTTTCGTTTCAGATGGCTTCACATTCTTCACAAAATTTAAAAAAAAAAAAAAAACAAAAAACAAAAAACAAAAATCCACGAATTTAAGGACCGACGAACATGCAACTTTTGCTCAAACCACGAAAATTGATAACCACGAATAAAAGTACTTTCACAGTATTGGACGAATTGATGAAACATGTTGAAAAACAGAAATATATTTTACTCATCAACTCAGTAAGGAGATCGTCGGCACAAATATAACATACCTGTCTATTATAAAGAAAACAACACTTTATACATTTGTTGCGTCCGAAGCGCTTATTAATTCAGTGGAAATTGGGTCTACCACTTTATAGAGGGAAAACGGTTACTTCTTTACTTACTCAGTTTTGTATTTTCATTTGTATATTTTAAACGGATTAACAAGTTAGATTTTATCGTATGTAAACTGCTGTTGTCTTTAATTTGTACAGCACATCTTGTAGAAAAGTATATAGTTTGTCTCATACTTAAGTTTAAATAAAATTACCTCAAAATGTGGCTATTTTGGTAGTTTTTGTAACATGGTATTAAATGCAAGTTATTAAAGCTATGAACAATGTTTGAAATAAAAAACAAAAATAATACTGAAATCTACAAGTTACAGTAACTGTCCTCTGAAGAATGTTCTTCCATAAATTTATAATACTATTAAATTTTCGAATTGAAGGGACAACAATAATTTGATTCTATCATTCCTTCCTCTATATCATTTTGTTACAGAAAGAGCATAAGGTAACCAAATATGATTCTCTTATATTGGCGTTGTACCATAACTATAATTGGATTGCAAATGATGGTGTCTTTTGAAGTATGTTATAATAGCTGTAATCGATAGTTTTTCCTGATTAAGTCTTAAATCCCTTTCTTAACTATGCTTAAGAATAAAGTGTGTACTTGAAATGTTTCAGATACCACACCTGTGCCTAGAATAGATTCTAGTACATGCTTAGAAGGAGTACCTATTTGTCATGCCAATGCCGAATATGTCTACTTTAACACTGGTGTTTGTTGTGAATGCAGAGCACCATTCTACGGGAATGGAATTCGATGCTTCAAATTAAGTAAGTGTGTTTAAAATGGTTAATAGTCATGTCATTTCTATATTTGAATATCAAGTATTAAATAGTTGTTAGATCTTATTTATGTACATCTAAAGTTTTTACGAAATTTCTAATTCAATTATCATATTTATAATTATATAAAAAACATTATGTGAATGACTGTTATTTGCACCATGAAAATTCTACAGTTTTGTCAGCACTGCGTAACTAATAGATATACAAAATAATATCTTGTTTATATATGATTCGGTATCTTTTGTTCAAATATTTTTCCTCTTAATTTGCATGTCATGGTGTTTGCTTACATGTTTTAATCATGGGTAATAGGAACTTAAACGGAACTAAAACACCACGGTTATGATGCTACGTCAGGCTACATGACTTAATGTGTAATTAAACTTTTTGTCTTTTCACAAATAGAGAATAGACTTCTAATGAGAGGAAAAGTAAGTGGAGAGTTAAACAATCAAGCCATGGACGATTTGGAATTACTTGCTTTTGTGTCTGTAACAACTGGATTTATAGAAACACATTTACAAAGTTCGCAAAAAAACGTGGAAAATATGGCGATAGCCATGCAATCTATTGGTGACATCATTGGATGGGTGTTTGCTGTTCCACAGGATAAAGAAGCAAAAAACGGCTTCATTGTGACAGGTATGCGGTTTTATTTTATCGGAATACATAATAATTCGTCATATCAGAATGTGTTTGTTTGTCTATAGTGCAACGGCAAGACAAAGCAATCGTCATTGGACTAGAAACTATTGACTTGGATATGCATATAATAGATATAGGAAGATGTGGTATGAGTGCCAATGAGACAACTCTCCATCCAAGTCACAATTTGTAAAACGTAAACCATTATAGTTCAAAGTACGGCCTTCAACACGGAGCCTTAGCTCTCACCGAAAAGCAACCTATAAAGTGCCCCAAAAATGACTGGTGTAAAACCATTCAAATAGGAAAACCAACGGTCTAATCTATATAAAAACGAGAAACACTTATGAACCACATCAACAAACGACAACCACTGAACAACAGGTTCCTTCTTATATATAAGTTCATTCTTGGTTCAAGTTTCTTTGCTCAATCGTTTTTTCTTCTTCTGTGAAATGTTCAAATGACTACAGTTTTGTTTCACATTGATGGGTGTCTCTTTCTGTATCTCCCATCTATTTTCATCCAAGATC
This sequence comes from Mytilus coruscus, assembly GCA_017311375.1. Taxonomy (NCBI): domain Eukaryota; kingdom Metazoa; phylum Mollusca; class Bivalvia; order Mytilida; family Mytilidae; genus Mytilus; species Mytilus coruscus. The sequence continues at coordinate 13,075 of JAASAO010001088.1, read as the reverse complement.
TGTTTTTTAAAGGAAATTTATTTATTTCCTAAGAGAGATAGGTTATTAGATATTTGAAACTGAGATATCACAGAAAAATTTAAGAGAAGATCAGAGCCAATTTAGAGTATTCAAGCTTTTCTAGATAATGCGTTTTTTTTTATGTGTAACATATAGATACATGTATCTGAATGTTATTTATTTTAATTTAAGATTCAAAACATAATCGTAATTTAAACAGTCCCCTCCCCCAAAAAAAAATAAAACAAAAAAACAATAATAATATACCAGTGTAACCGAAAATAGGAGGCTAAAGATAACAGAGGAAAAATCAAAAGTCATAAGTCAACGAGAGACCCACAAAACATGAAAAAAACAAATGACTCTAACAACAGTCTACAAAACACAACATTAAAAACTAAATACTGCGCAACACGAACCCCACAAGACACCGGCGGGATAGTTTTTCCTCCAAAAGGGTTAGCAGTTATTGAGGAATGATGAGTGTTTAGGGTACTATAAAGGAAAGAGAAGGCAAATGTTGTTATAATATTGCAAGAGGAAAGTAACTAAGATTGCATGTACTTTAACAGATCTTTGGAATTTAGTAATATAGGCATATTATACACAAAATACAAGGAAGAAAAAATACATTATGATACATTGAGAACCAAGTTCTTGTTTTAGGTGGAGAACTGAACAGAACAGCTTTAATCAAGTACCAGAGTGGCGAGACTTTGTTAATTACACAACAGTTCTCTACCGTTTCATCAGAGTTTAAAGTTCAGACATTTATAAATGGAACAGTTCCAGATCCAGTGGATAGTATAATATTTAATGACTTGACTGAACAGTACAAACCCGTTTCCAGAGGTACTATACTTTACCTGATAATATAATTGTGATAAATTTACACATATATTAATAGTATACACAAGAAATTTACAAATATTTCATAACAATCGAGACCACAGATAAGAAATGTTGAAAGCAAACCTTCTATCTTTAAGTGAGTTGATTTTACAATGACAATGAAGTTAAAAATGGGAATAAAAAAATCAAACTCTAGAAGACTATTAAAAATCAACAACACAAAACAAATCCAACGAAACAGCTAACATATATATGAACTGAGAAAAATTCAGGCGAAAGTTTTTTGGACAATATGATAGAATGCATGCAATGAATTTATTTAATTATACGAATGGAATAATCGTATTGTTTTATTATAATGTTTCCTTTGTCAGTGATAACAAATGATTATTCCACTTTAATATTGGTGAATATTGATCTATATAGTTATTATTATTTTGTATTCTCTTATTTCATAGGCGTTATAAAGTCATATTCTACAAGAAAATTTGAAACAAATGGCTTCACGTTCAATTTTACAATTGACCAGACTATAACTTTTAATGAATGCCAACACAGTCCATTTAGACACAGCTTGAGTTTTCTGCGACATGTTGCTACCAGAAATCTTGTTATGAATGATAGAAAGAATGATGTTCTCCGATTTTCCTCGACCAATCAAATCTGTGAGATATAATTTCAATTATTTTCTATATTGATCTACACAATTCTACCACGAACACTCGACAATATGTAAAAAGCTTTCAATTTTGTTAGTATTATGTATCACAAATAAATTATTTTTATTCTTTCTATCTTTAAGAAATTTTTAACTCTTTGAAATCGATAAAAGAAATTTGCATTTTTTTTTCAACTAGATAAAAATTGCATTTATGGACGACTTAATGTCATATATTTAGGTCGTTTTTGGTTTGATCATTACTTATAAAAGCATAACTAAAAGCGTTTTGGACACACTAACATTAATTCTTCTAAAAATAACTACAGGATTAAGGTAAATAACAAACATCATTGACTATTTCTGTTTTTTGAGCCAAGTTGTGACAAGTAAAACTCGGCTTATCTTATGATTTTTCTGGACAAAATCTTTAAAGTTATTGGGAATATATATGTTTACCAAACTTGGTATGATAATGGCCTATGGGAAGATGAAAACCCCTTTTTACTTCGGGTCAATATGTTATGATCAAGGACACAGCAGCTCTGGAGCACCTGAGATCATTCCCGGTTTTTGGTGGGTTTCGTGTTGCTCAATCTTTAGTTTTCTATGTTGTATTTTGTGTACTCTTGTTTATTGTCTTTTGTTTTGCTTTTTTTTTCTTTTTTTACCATTGTGCTGTCAGTTTATTTTCGACTTATGAAATTGAATGTCCCTTTGGTATCTTTCGCCTCTCTAATGATAGACTGGCATTTGGTTCTGGGGTCATTTTTTTCGACCATATGTTCAATGAAATGTAATGAAATATGTTCAATAATGCCTTTCGAGAGGAGGACACTCTTAATTAATCTACATAGATAAATGTCAATGGTTTCAGAAAAGATGTCACTCAAATGGAATATCGTATCTCCGGGTAGATTTATTCTCAATATGCAAGCGCTGCTGGAATGTTGCTTCAAAGAAATGGAAAGTTTACAATCGGCAAGCTAATATCATCTCTTTTGTCTAAAAGCTTTGATCTTATCTGACCCTTATTGTCAATTTCTAGATGTAAATCAAGATATGAGTCAGACTTATATTTCATATTTTTCATGTCGGGTCCTTTAATAGCCGACCATACGGTAAGGGTTTATTCATTGTTGAAGGCCTTACGGTTGCCTATAATTGCTTACATCTACTTCATTTGAACTTTGATGGATAGTTGTCTCATTGACAATCATATCACATCTCCTTATATCTCTAACATGATTTTTTTCTTATTTTATACTTGACCTTTGTCGTAAGATAATATTGTTATTTAGATCTTTTGTTTTCATATTTTATACAGATATAAATGAATGTGCATCTGGTCCATGTGAAAACAGAGGTACCTGTACAGATACTGTGAATGGATATAGATGTACATGTTCTTTCAAATATGGAGGAGTTAATTGTGGAGAAAGTAAGCAAAGCGTGTGTGTTTGTGTGTGATGTTTTTGAATAACATGTTTATAACATGTTTATAAATATTAGATACTCTATTTTTTTAAACATAAGATAAAGTAGTAAAATTAGTTTCTATGTAAATAAATTCAGCTATGTTAGCAAATAACACTCATGCAATAAAATACCCTGTCACACAGAAAATAGCTTATAGGAGATATAAGACTTATTCAACGATTGACGGAGAACAAAAGAAATGCATTTGACAAATAATGCACTTAGTAGACTGGTGTATGGACTAATAAAAAAAAAGAACACGATAAGCGAAAACAGAAAACAGTGAAAATAATTAAATTCTCTCTAGGAAGTCTGTACAGGAGAATTAATATCTTTTCATATACCTATTTCCTTTTAGAACGATAGGTCTTTCGTCTGAAGTAACAACCCGAATAATACCAAGTTTAGATGAAATATGCTGCTAAGCACAAATTAATTATTCGTGTAAGATCATTATTTACCCCGATTTAAAGTTTGGTAAAAATATTTAATTCATTTGATAGTAATCATGTGTTGTTGCAAATTTGATCTTTACTATGCAATTTACGTTCCTTCCTATTGTTTTAAAGGTTTAAGGCAAAAGCACACCTTCCCAACTATGTATTAGACTGAAACAGTAGTACCAAAAAACGTATTTAACATACATGTTAATCTTCGACACACCTCATTTGAAGTTCTTCCAACTTATTGCTGCAATAAAGGGCCATTATGTGAGAATTATTTAATAGTGCAAAACTTTTCATAACACTTTTAAAATTGGAAAAATCTTATCATATTCATTTGCATGATTATCAAAAAAACAAAACAAAAAATAACATCTTGATTCACATTGTATTTGGAATCTATGGATGTATGCGTTTTGTGTTACAGGTACATTACGCTTTTGCGGTGTCTTCGTGCCAGTTTGGGATTTTTTACATTTATATATACCTTTTACAAATCACCAAATTTTAACATTTTCTATAGTAGCAGCTACGTAATTTAATGGTAAGGAGGGGTAATAATATTTTATATACCTATTTGCAGTTATTTCCCTTGAGAACATTAGGTCTTTCTTTTAAAGAAACAATCCAGACGATTACAAATTTCAACGAAAGGTGCTCCAAGGCATGAAATAATGACCCGTAAAAGGTCATTATTTAACCCGATTAAAATGCACACTACAGTTTATTAAAATACTTAATTCATTTGATAGTAATCGTTTGTTGTTGCAAATTCGGATTTTGCTGTACTATTTTTCATCTTTAATATTCTTTAAATGTTTATTATATTTAAACACTAGTACCAGAAAACGTACAGTTTAACTTTCGTAACATCTAACGTGAATTTTGTTAAAAGTAAAATCACAAAAATACCGAACTCCGAGGAAAATTCAAAAACGGAAAGTCCCTAATCAAATGGCAAAATCAAAAGCTCAAACACATCAAACGAATGGATAACAACTGTCATATTCCTGACTTGGTACAGGCATTTTCTTATGTAGAAAATGGTGGATTGAACCTGGTTTTATAGCTAGGTAAACCTCTCATTTGTAAGACAGTCGCATAAAATTTCATTATATTGACAACGATATGTGAACAAAACAAACAGACATAATAGGTAAAAATGTCAAAATAGGGGTACAACAGTCACCATTGTGTTATAATCTTAATCGTCTGAAAACAAACAAATATGTAACAAAGAAACACAAAAAAGCATATAGACAAAGCACGTAAGCAAAAATGAAAGACAAGAATACCAAAATTTACCATAGCACAATCACACAATGTATCTCTACAATAGAAGTACATTGATATAACGAAAATCAATAAAACAATGGTTTATAGGTTTTGTTTAGTTAATAAACAATTTGATACTTTTCTAATCATGATATTGTGACACTGATCTTTATTTTGTGTACATTATACATGCCAATCCACATTTGAAATTAAATTTGACACTTGCAATACATGTGTCATCATAACAAACATATCAAATACAATTTTAGAAGATTTGAAAACGCTTATTTTTGGAAGAAACAGAGGGTAAACCGTTTTTAAGATCAATTGTATACGATTTAAAATACTTATTCAAAACTAGTACAGAATGTATAATAGGATGTGACACAAGTATAATTCGAGGTTCCTAAAACAGGTCGAGGCAAAGGAATTGAGACAAGATCACGGTGGCGTACAAAGAGGGGTTGAAGCTATAGGACTGAATGTACAATCTTTAGAGGAAGAAACAAAAATAAAACAAAATCTGTTTGAAAAACATTACCGAAAATACATTGTGCTAGTGTACTACAAAAGCGTGATAAAAACATATCGTAGTACTTCATAACCTTATGATCAACTACATTACTTAAAAATAGGAAAACCTAAATTTTCCCATTGGCAAATACACACAGAATACCAGCTAATCCAGAACAAACAAAAGCTTAAACACGATTATTATCAGATTTATGCATAAGGCTGACAAACAATTTCTCTTATCTTATACTTCTTGCCAAAATTGCCTTAAAGATTAGGTAAGATGAAAGACGTTAACTCACTCTGATCATCGAAATAGACATAAGTTCAAAAGATAAGTACGTGGCAGGTTCGCAAGTAATTTGCTGTTGCTAACTTGTACAGGGCCTACCTATATTTAGTCACATACTGTAACACATAAATTGTTTACAGGAAAGGCCTTAATAATTCGGGCTGGTAAGTATATGTATGTTCAATGATGTGTTTTTATGTGCTAGCTTTCGTTAATTTTACTTAGCATAGATAATACCTATATGTTGTGAGATAACTTGGTCTCTGTGCGATAGATACAAGCCTAAAATGATCAGCCTTAAGCCCTTAACTATTAATAAACACACCACAAACACGTCTCAGTTATATGACTTCTGAATTCAATATCTAAAGAAAATGAAAAATCATTTTAGGAATGAAGTTAATACTTCGATATTTGTGATCAACTAACCATTTTACTATTTCGTATGAAGATATTTTAAGTTCTTAAAGATACCTATCTTCATAATGTAAAATCTTCACATGACACAATTTGACTGTTTCATAGATACATTTCATCTGAGAATAGGTTTTGCCTTTGGTTTAAACCCCGGGATTTATCTATTTCTTCTTGCTTTGCTTTGCTTTGATTTCGAGCTTTATTGTTATGGAACCTGTTGTTCAGTGGTTGTCGTTTGTTGATGTGGTTCATAAGTGTTTCTCTTTTCTCGTTTTTTATATAGAATAGAAAGTTGGTTTTCCTAATTGAATTGTTTTACATTGGTCATTTTTGGGCCTTTTATAGCTTGCTGTTCGTTGTGAGCCAAGGCTCCGTGTTGAAAGCTGTACTTTGACCTATAATTGTTTACTTTTTACACATTTTGACTTGGATGGAGAGTTGTGTCATTGACACTTATACTACATCTTCTTATTTCTATGGTATGTTTTAAATGGAATATGTGTATATAAAAACACTTTTGTATTGGTCTTTTGTTGGGCAATGTATGACAAATATATGTTGAAAAACCTCAACCGTAATTATAAATTATGTAATTCATTGACCGCTCCCGACATGTGTAACATCAAAGCATATTTTAGCGGCAATCGATGTCTTTCAAAATTACTGCACTTTTCTTGTATCCCTGGTGCTTTCGACTGGAGAACCGTCGTACACAAGCATCACACAAGTTGGCACTCCGAGGCGGGTGGGGAGCAAGAAGGTGAACTGTGGTTTATGTTTATCAATAGTACCGCTTAAGTCGACGCTAGGGGCCGTCTTGACCTTGTTGTAATGTATGAATGATTCGTTCATTGTTGAAGACCCTACATCAACTGTCAAGATGAAGAACAGGAATAAAATAAAAGCCCTGTTCATTGATAATTTTTTTTATTTTTTCTATGTATTGTGTGCGATTTTGTCCCATGTACATTTACTCCATATCCTTTTATTTTCTATTGATTCTAGAGTTTGTCTCTAGTGCTGTGTGGAGGCAGTAGAACGTTTCCCCGTGCTTGAGGTGTATGCTCTTATAATATTTACAGTTATGGTGTGCTTGTTCATGTGAGAATTTCCCATATTAATACACCGTCAAAATTTCATGTTTGGCTATTTAATATTTTCTTAATTTCTTCAAAATACTGGTCTGGTCATCTGTTTTGCCCTTTCATACTATTTTAAGTTGCTAGGTTTTCTTACTTATATTTCGATGTGCCCCGTGCTGTCTATCATTTGTTGTTTAGTTTTATATGTATTGTCTATCATTTGTTGTTTCTAATGTATTGGTCTTTTGTTGGGCAATGTATGACAAATATATGTCGAAAAACCTCAACCGTAATTATAAATTATGTAATTCATTGACCGCTCCCGACATGTGTAACTTCAAAGCATAGTTTAGCGGCGATCGATGTCTTTCAAAATTACTGCACTTTTCTTGTATCCCTGGTGCTTTCAACTGGAGAACCGTCGTACACAAGCATTTCACAAGTTGGCACTCCGAGGCGGAAGGGGAGCAAGAAGATGAACTGTGGTTTATGTTTATCAATAGTACCGCTTAAGTCGACGCTAGGGGCCGTCTTGAACTTGTTGTAGTGTATGAATGATTCGTTCATTGTTGAAGACCCTACATCAACTGTCGAAAGGAAGAACGGGAATAAAAGTCCTGTTCACTCTAATTTTTTTAATTTTTTCTATGTATTGTGTGCGATTTTGTCCCATGTACATTTACTCCATATCCTTTTATTTTCTATTTTACTAGTAATTTCGGTTTAACTTAGGTTATACTGTTGTATAAAGTGTTCTTCCATTGCGATTAGAGAAAAAAAAGCGTCATTGTCAATACGTATTTGAAAACAACGGAAATATTCGAAAGATTCCTTTCCCCAACAGTCTTTTTTTTCACTTCATGGCGTTTTTCGTACGGACGTATTTTGTAAATGTTGCTTATACATTTTTACACGGTTTGTCCAATGTAGTTTTCTTTATAGGTTGGACAATTCAAGAAGCCTACAACAAAATATAAACCAAATTTAACCGAAAATGAAAGTACACCGTTGTCATATAACTATGACGTTCAAAACGTCACACATAATAATAGTTGCTACGTTGTTGCATAGCAGTGTTCGGGGAGATATCTCTTACCATACAAAGTGTCAGTATCCAGATTGTATAAATTTTCGGTATCATATACCAAATATCTAAGCGACATCCTGGGAAACCAAAAAACATTGCAAGATATAAGAGTAGCGGGAAAAATAAATAAATAAAATGAAGAGAACAATTGAAGGTCTTTCAATCGCACACAGTTTGCTTGAAAATATTATATTACTATAATTGCAAAGATATATAGTTTATCGTACTTTTTTATGCAATGAGGGATTTACTCATCTGCTACCGGTATACTCAGAGTCACTCCAATTATCAAATAATATGTAACTCTCCACTGATTCTGAATATTTAAGGTTTCTATACACTTTTGCTTGAAATAAGGGAAATATGTTGCTGCTACTTCCGGTTTTGAAATGTTACTTCTGGTTTGAAATGCTACGTTACTTCTCACTGATTTCAAAACATATATAATTTTAGGTCCTTTTACATGATATTCGTTTCAAAAATTGCTACTTCCAATTGACATAAGGTCACTTCCAGTTTACTTTTTGTTCGAGGTCATATTTCCGCAAAAGAATGCAAAAACCCCATGACATAATCATGTACCAATATGAAGCATGAGCAAAGGTCAACATCTAGTTCTTTAAATTAAGCTTTGAGCTTGACCTCAATTTCAAGTTCAGAAAGCATGGACTTCATATTAAAAGACCCTAGGTCTCTACCATATATGGTCAGTGAGTTATTTTAGCATTCAGTTAATATTAAACATTAGATTGGGAAAAACTGCCATTTAATATCAACGTTCAACGTTTCAACCAAAATATATGAGACGACATATATAAAATTTAGTAAAAATATTTTGGCGATATCTTAAACTGTTATGGAGAAGTATCGATAATCAGCAAGAGTCAAAATTTAGAACATGACTTTTGACATTTTCTTTTTAGTGGATCAATGACCTCAATTAAAAAACCTTAGGTATCTATCACTTATAGTTCACCAATAACAAATAAACACATCACTTATGTCAAATTCATAAAGTGAAAAATAATTTTCATATGCAGTCTCCGGATCGCTTCCGTCAAAATTATTCACGACATCCTGAGAAAAGAATTGTATCGATATTTTTAACGGTTGGAGTAGTGATCACACGAAAAGAAGTGCCTTGGAAGATAATTCTAACAATGACAAGTCTTTAGTTAAATGGTGTCTGTTTCAAAAGCGTACACACTATTCGATACCATGTACCAAATATCTAATGAACAAAAAGGTAGCGCAAGTAAGAATTTGGCGGAAGAAAACAATAATTAGAATTATAATTCTAAACCAATTGTCCAGAGAACACTTGAAAGTCTTTCCACCATTGAATTTCTCAAACATTAATAAGAAGTCACTTCCGGTATACTCAAAGATACTACTGACGTCAAATCATTGGTTTTTTTTCCATTCCAAAAATATATATGGTTCATTTGTACTTTTGCCTGAAAAAAGGGAGAGGATTTGCTAAATCCGGTTTAGAACAGGTCACTTCAGGTCTCAGAAGACAGTTATATTCACACTGATTCAAAAAATATATGGTTTCGATGTACTTTTGCCGGAAATAAGATTGATCATTTGCTACCTACGGTTTACAGAAGGTGATGTCCGGTCTCAAAGGAAAGGTTAATGCACACAAAGAAAATGCCGAAAATATATGGTACTTTTATATGAAAGAAGTGCAATAAATGCTACTTACTCAAGGTCACTTCCGGTTGACATTTTGAAAGGTAATAATTCTCAAACCGAATGCAAAAATCCATTTCTGGCTTTATAATGTACCAGTATGAAGTTATTGCAAAAGTCAAAATCCAGAATGTCAAGTTTTCATTTGACCTTGACCTCACTATCAAGACCTTAAATGAATGATCTAAAACTTTGTACAGTTCATGAGTTATATCTCCATACAACTAATTTTAAACTTCCCAGGGTAGAAAACTATTAAAATGGACGGTACTTTTTCGACCAAAATTTAAAAGTTACGACATGTTGTAACAAACAATTTTGGTAAAAAAGATGTCACTATTTATTACGGTTTGTGAACAAAAGCGAAAAAAATCAAAAGTTAGAATTTAGATCATGATCTGGATCTTGACCTTTGAACCTCACCTCAAATTCTCTTTGGTCTCTATAACTAAAAATTCACGAGTAACATTTATATATCACTATGTCAAATACAGAAAGGGGAAATAACATATGGAGTCTCCGTATTTTGACTATCTTTGCCTAAGGATATAAGGATCAACTTGGAATAATAAATTTGTCAATTTCTTTAACGGTTGCAAAGGAACTAACATATAACAAAATTCGTGCATAGGAAACAATGGACAGAAACACTGCGAAAGCATATTCAATTTTAGATATATTGTGTGAAAATCGTTCTAATATATTGCGAAAAAAGTAGACCTCCTTTTAAACAAATGCATGATTGATTTGGTTGGTTGATTGACTGATTATACACATTGGACCGGGACTCCAAGAACATGCTAAAGTTTTATTGAGAGCGTAAATTCCCTGTTTTAACACATGGACCCGGGCCTCTAGGAACATGCAAAATCGGAATTAAGACTCTAGATCACCTGTTTATACACATGGAACTGGGACTCGTTGAACAAGCGAAAAAGGAATTGAGAGCCTAGATCGCCATGTTTAAACACATGGGACCGGTCGTCTAGGAGCAAGCAGAAAATTAAAGGCAGGGCATGGATCACTATTTTTTTTCGGTTCCATGCAACATGTTTATTTCAATTGAAATCATGATATTTCTAGGAACATGAAAAGATTTAAACATCCCTCCAAAAATATCCTTGCATCGTCCTTTATAAATTTCTTTTGCATTTAATTCAATATTCTATTTAAAGGAAATTGGAAATTACCTACAAGGTTATATATATTTATTTATACATAACTACTCTAAATATCAGCACAACAATATTCAATCTGCAAATTTGCGAAAGCAAATTTTGTTTTTCCCTCGCGGGGATTCGAACTCATGCTATTGGGATATCAAGACAACACCGCCTGCACTCTGTCCATCTCTCTAGACCTATCGGCCACCTAGACTGAACTAATAATTCAGCTTTCGGTGGCCTAGTGTTACCTTTCCTCGTCAGTAGAATCCAGAGTTGTAACACAGTACATGATATATTAGGCATGCAGAATTGATTGCAGATTAGCTAAATATCTATCGTAAAGGATCGTATGATACAGTCACAGAAATAATTATTTTGATAAGTACGTCTAAACAAGTGACAACTCTACGACTGATCCATCCATTGGATCAGCAGTGAAAGTGATACACGGCTGAAAACACATTTTATATTCATAACTACTCTAAATATCAGCACAACAATGTTAAATCTGCAAATTTGCGGAAGCAAATTTTTTGTCTTTCACTCGCTGGGATTCGAACTCACGCTATTGGGATATCGAGACAACACAGCCTGTACTGTGTCCATCGCTCTAGACCACTCGGCCAACTAGACTAAACTAATAATTCAGCTTTCGGTGGCCTAGTGTTACCTTTCCTTGTCAGTAAAATCTAGATGTGTAACACAGTACATGATATATTAGGCATGAAGATGGAATTGATTGCAGATTAGCTAAATATCTATCGTACAGGATCGTATGATACAGTCACAAAAACAATTATTTTGATAAGTACGTCTAAACAAGTGACAACTCTACGACAGATCCATCCATTCGATCACAAGTGAAGGTGATACACGGCTGAAAACACATTTTATATTCATAACTAGTTTAAATATCAGCACAACAATGTTAAATCTGCAAATTTGCGGAAGCAAATTTTTGTTCTTTCCTCGCCGGGATTCGAACTCATGCTATTGGGATATTGAGAAAAGAAGTTATTGCAAATTTTAAACGTAACGAATATTTGTTTATGCCAGATGCTTCAATTCGTTCTCTGTCGATACTTTCTTCGTAAACTAAATGTTTACATCGGATCATTTACTATTGATTGTCGTAAGAGTTATTTTGTGAAACTTGGACAAGTTTCTATATTCTTACTGTATTAACTGTTATACCCAAAAGTTTGATGTTTTGATCTAACTGTGTGGTTCCGTAATTAAACAAACACCATTGATATGAACAACTTTCGGTATCTGTGTAGAATAAATAATATAAACTTTCATTTTGTTAATCTAATACTGAATTTGCAAAGACAAATCTCTCGCTAATCCTCGATTTATAGATACTCACTAACTTTATATTTGCTATTTGGATTAACCCTTCATTGATACGGATGACAACACCAGATTAAGAATAAAGATCATGAATTTCAAGCTGATGCATAGTGGTGCTAACAATAATAGAAAGCTTTTCTCTTGATATAAATTAATCTTGAATAATTACATTACATGTATGTTTTACGATAATCCGTTAGTTTAATTGGTTAACAACAATCGCGTGTTAAAAATTTCAAAAATTAAGCTTTATTTCAAAATGAATTGTAACCTACGTGAATACACGTGCTTCCACAAAAAAGTGAACAGGTAAATAAACTGACAACGCCATGGCTAAAAAAGAAAACTACCCCAGAAAAACAATAGTACACAAAACACAACATAGGAAGCTAAAGACTGAGCAATACGAACCCCACCAACAACTGAGGGTGATCTCATGTGCTCCGGAAGGGTAAGCAGATTCTTCTCCACATGTGGCACCCGTCGTGTTGCTCATGTTATAAATAGAAAAAAAAAACTTGACAAAACTTGTTCATGGTCTTATTAGCATAAAAATGTAATTGTAAGAAATGAATGCTACTTTTGTAATTTTAATGGTGTGTAAAGGTGTTGATCGTGCAAACATTTTTGAGAATGAATCTCCATATGCTTCGGTCAACACATTAACATCCCAATAAAATTTAAACAAGAAGCAATTTTATTTCAATACATTGATAAGATAATACTGAATAAAAACACCATAAAAGTTAATTTTAATTCA